>JALLAR010000077.1:0-24920 GCA_036939335.1 Conticribra guillardii
AAAGGAATTAAAATTTACGTGCGATGCGCGAAGTGTCCATTTGCGCGCTTGCGCGCGTCACCCTAAAAAAAAACCATCATTCCCAACTAGCCTGTTTGCTTTGTTGCCTTTGCTTTGTCTTTGTTTGCTTTGCTTGCTTCTTAGTCTTAGTTGTAGAAGTCCTTTGGTCCCGACCCAAAAAATCTCAAATTTTGGGGACTTTTCAGGGACTACAAAGTTGTCATCTTACTGTTAGCATTGTCTTTGTGTGCTTGGTTAGCTTGTGCTTTGTGTGCTTTGCTTTTGTGTGTGCTTTGTGTGCTTTGCTTTTGTGTGTTTTGTGTGATTCGTCTGCTTGGGCGGGGACTGCCTGCTGCTTTGTCAAGAAGTAGATAGTAGATGTTATGTACCGTACTTACTACGGTACACACGTACATTAGTACTCTAGGTAATAGTAGAGAAGAAAAAAGAGGAACCGCCGACCGACCACCATGATGCATGGACACCTATGGACACGCACAACAATCTACCCAGCACAAAAACTGCGTGACGACAAACGGCAGCCAATCTCAGCCAATCTCATCAAACAACAAACAGAACCATTACTACTATCTATCTACCCAAGCCAAGGCGACATCTCTAATAAGTAGTATCCACACCATCATACAAACAATTTAACATTAGATCCATCAACCATGAACCCAACCCTTCCCGAAATGCCCGATGTGATGGACACCGGCACCATCATTGGCAAGATTCCCGACGTCCCCAAACTCACCCCCCACCAATCCCTCAACGACAACAACATGCTCATCATACCCAATGACGACGACGACGACGACGACCACCACAACAATACCAACAATAACAACAATAACGACAACGAATACAACTCCGCCATGGACACCACCACCTCCGACGAACCAATCGACGAAGAAGACGCCCTCCGCTCCATCGAATTACTCCGCGGCGACGACATCACCGGCCGCGTCACCGCCGCCCGAAAACTCCACTCCATCGCCGCCGCACTCGGCCCCGAACGCACGCGAGACGAACTCCTCCCCTTCCTCAGCGATGGGGTCGATGACGAAGACGAGGTATTGGAAGCGGTGGCGATATCGTTGGGGAAATTGGTACCGTATGTGGGTGGAGCGAGGTATGCGGCGTCATTGCTTCCGACGCTGGAGTTGCTGTTGGCGGTGGAGGAGGGGGTGGTGAGGGAGAAGGCGAGCAAGAGTGCGTTGGCCATTTCGGAGTGTATGGAGGACGATGTTTACAGGAGGGAGTTTGTGGGTATGATTGGGAGGTTGGCGACGAAGGAATGGTTTACGGCGAGGATATCGGCGTGTGGGTTGATACCGCTTGCTTTTTCTAGAATGAGCCCTGAATTGCAGGTGAGCTACATATTATTGGATTGGTATTCGTTATTATTATTATTCGTTATTATTATTATTCGTTATTCCGTGTTTTATTTTTATGCATGATGTATTTACTGCCCGGAAACTCACACAACTCGTATAATTTCCTCATTCAATGATGCATTGGCAATATATCATTATTTTGCAGGAAACACATTTAGAGTACTTTGCCAATCTCTGTCGCGACGACGCACCAATGGTCCGACGCATATCATCCCGTAACCTCGGTCCACTACTTTACACCGTCGTCAAAACCATTGGATCGCCCTCCATAGCCATGGATGGCATGGTCACCACCACACTGCTGGATCTCTATGAACTGTTGGCCGGTGGAGATCAGCCAGATAGCGTCCGCTTGCACACCACTGAAAATTGTGTATCCTTTGGAAATGCCATGGCATTGATCCGCTCCTCACTCAACAACAATAACAATAATAATAACAACAACAACAACGACGACAGCCCAACCGAAGGAGGAGATGCTAGCTCCATGGAACAGAATGAAGAATTTATTCGTACCAGTACCGATGCTCTTGTCAAACGCGTCCTTCCTCTCATCGTCGCCACCATTGACGATCGTTCCTGGCGCGTTCGATGGACTGCCGCCACCAAATTCGCATTTGTCGTAAAGGCATTTTCGCCCCTCGCCGGGACCATGGACGCTCTCGTACCCGCATACGAAAAATTACTTCAGGATCCCGAGGCGGAAGTTCGGACGGCGGCGACGTTTAATCTGTCGGAAGTTGCCAAGACGGGAGCCATGGTCTATCCAGCGGGTTGGTCGGGAGGGGACGAGGATATGATGGAAGATGATAATCAGCGAATACCCGTGGCGAAACGGTTGGTGAAACGTGTCATGGCCTTGACGGAAGATGATAGCGAAAATGTTCGTGCGGCATTGGCCATGGTTGCGACGGAGCTAGCGCCAGAGTTGGGAAAGGATGCCACAATCACACATTTGTTGCCGCCCATGCTGTTACTACTGAGGGATTCAACATCCGAAGTGCGGCTCAATATTATTTCTTCGTTATCGTTGCTGAACGATGTTATTGGTGAGGAACTATTGGCTCAATCTTTGTTACCAGCAATACTTGACTTGGCAGAAGATGGCAGATGGAGAATCCGGCTGGCTGTTATTGACAGGATACCCCTGTTGGCGAAACAACTTGGAAAAGAATTCTTTAATGACAAACTCTTATCATTATGCGTGGGGTGGTTAGGTGATGATATATCCAGTATTCGGGAAGCTGCAGCCAAGAATCTCAAAGAGCTTACAGCTCTACTTGGTTCTGAGTGGGCGGCACAAAACCTTGTTCCAAGAGTAGATGAAGTCAGACATCATCCCTCCTATTTGCGTCGTATGAATGCTGTACAGGCTTTTGTACAAATGGCAACAGCGATGGATGTGGATACGGCGCAGTTGGAAGTACTTCCCTCTCTTTTGGATATGGCTTGTGATCCAGTGCCAAATGTGAGATTTAATGTTGCCAAGGGGTTGGGAACAGTTGGACCTTTATTCAATCGTTTTGTTTATGAGTCACAAATTCTTCTAATTTTGGATTTGTTGAATGATGACCCGGATAGAGATGTGCGATATTTTGCAGCAATTGCACGCGATTCACTGGGTGTTGCGTTTGGACAGTCCAAGAAATAACGAAGAATTAAAATTCAATATGTACTTTTTGTAATGGATCTGGCTTTATCATAATTTCTCAATTCAGCTACTAGAGAATTTCCGTCAGTTATTATTTATTTGCCTTGCCACAGAAAAGGTTTTATCAATACTGTGTTCATCCGTTCATCAACTTTTTATCATAAATTCACACCTCTCTAGTAGATAAGATGATACATATGAGAACATAATTATTCATATCCCACGCACTGCCAAAGTTTCCTTATGTAATCAAATCACAATCTTCAATTAGAAATCATCCATTTCGTCTCCCTCATCTTCGTCATCTTCCTTATAATCACCAAGCTTTTTCTTAACCTCTATTATCTGCATCTCTATACCCTCAAGCTCATTTTCTTTGTATCCATCGTCATCATCGTCTAACGTGTTTTCCAAATCCTCTTTGACCCTGTTAAGCATAGTCATGGCAGTCTCCCAATAATACTTTGCAGATTCAGGATTGGGTGGCGAGCAAGCCATGAATGCACAACCGAGCAAGTACCAAACTTCAATCACCTCATCATTCTCAGCCATGAGGCTCCCCAAAACTTGAATTGCTGATTCGGCACATTGTTTCGCTGTATCAGTGGCATTGCCATTCTGCTCACCACCAACCAATGAGGCACACTCCAGCATGATTTTTGCTGTCTGACATCGGAATTCAAATCCAGGAATAGATGAAGCTGCATCAACTTCCACCAACTCTTGTGCCTTGGCTTGTATCTCTCCCTCCTCTTTAATTCCGGTATCTCTTCCCAACCCCACCAATGCAGCCATTGCTTCACACCCCACTCTCATCCGATCATATGCTTTCAAAATATATTCCAATGCCTCTGGGACACGAGATTGGCTTAAGCGAAGATTAGCCATGGTTTGTAGTGCATCTGGCGGAGGTGGTCCCATTGAATTACTGTTTTCCCCATCAATATCTGGAGACATGTCTTTGTCGTTGGCCACGGACGATACTTTGTCTAATTCCAGTGCCGATTGGAGTGCTGCCTCACATAAAGTTTCAGCATCGGGTTCGTCGCAGAGATCGGTGAGATAGAGCTCTGCTATTGTGCAGTGGGCAGCACAGAGTTGTCTCCTGGTGTTGGCATTATGGGAATAATGATTCATGATAGTGGCATTGAATTGAAGGGAATGCATCGTAATTTTTTGAATTTTGTTAAAATTCCCATGTTAGAATGAAAACAAAGAACAAAATAGGTGGATACAAAAAATAATTCCTACCGTGTTTCTACAAGAAATAGCTTCAAATCACCCGAGCTCATCTCTACACCACCGCCCTCAACATCCATCGTATTCTGGATTGTCCCAGCCTCACACAACCGTTCCAAAATACCAACTGCGCGTTCCAATTCTTTCACACCCACACGAAAGGACTCCAACGCTTCATCACTACATGACAATTGACCTAAGTACAATTGCAAACTTGCGCGGCTTTCGCAATTTTGAGCCGTGGCAATGTTATTTTCAGATTGTTCATTTTCTGTTGAATTTTGAGAGCCAAGCAATTCAATCGCATCCAAAAAATCGGTCCTGGCACCTTCCGCATCTCCATTAGAGGCTTTGAGCTCCCCCACTTTTCCGAGTACAGTCGCCAATGTCTTTTTGTCGTGATCGATACTACCGCTGTTGATATTGCTCGATGCATTCGCATCGCCATGAACACGAGGGCGCAATATCCCTGCGGCATAAGTAAACAACTGCAAAGCCGTATCTACCTCAGACATTTCCATGGCGGATTCTGCTTTCGCGAGCACATCTTCCAGCGGAATGGATTTTTTAGGAGTTTTGGCAGAACTGCTTGGTTTTTTATTTTTCTTGGCGCTAGATGACTTTTTCTTTTTTCCGCCTGCCATGTTGATGATGTGGTGATAATATCTGAAGAAGGGGTGTGTGCCACTGGGCTAGATTTAGCGTTTGATAGTACTGCAAATTGACGGCGTGAAGTAGGTACTATGTAGTAGTAATGATATCGATGGTTCTGCTTTGATTGAGATGGACGACGATGGCGGTTGAGATGAAATGATTGCATCTGATGAATAATGGACGGTTTCCTAAAAAAGAGTCTGTCTGGCGTCCGGTGAACGATTCAAGCGAAATTAATTTTGGGACCTGATCATCATGATCATGATAATGTTGTATTGTAATACTAACTGTTAACAAGCCATGGCAAACAATATGCTTGATCCTGATCTAGTAGATATTACTCAGAAAGTGTCCTCACTATTCAATAATGAGTCTCACATTTCCTCTTTAATTTGATGGGCAGACAGAAATGAGCACTACCACTACTACTACTATGGCCATGGATACTAGTATATGATGGTGATCATCGGCATGGTGATCGTGATTCGTGAATGGCTATGGCCAATGTGAAAATTAGTTTGTTCATTACTGGACAAAGAGCCTGCTCTGGTCCAACATCCAATGCCATTTCCAAACACATGCTGATGCAAAGCAACATTCATAATCAAAATCCAACTGAAACTGAAACCACTGCATCTGCATGCAACAACCATTGTCAAAATATGTTCTTCTCATCCATCATATCTTCCAGTATCATTGCCAAAATGAGAGCAAAAGACAGGCCGAACGAAAGAAGGCAACAGCCATGGAGAAAGTTGCAATAATTGATTCAGCAGTGGAACTGGAACGATTTCAAATGCACATGCAAACAATACTAAATAGCAGACTTGAATTTGAATGCTCTGGCTCTGGAATAGGAGTACCAGTATCAGAGTGTCATTATAATTATCTTTGAACAGCCTTCTGCAATAATTCACTACAAATGCAATCGTTGATAGTGCTATCACCAAAATATAGCAGTATTTTGATTGTTTGGATTGAATTGAGCATCTAGTAGAATCAGTGATGGATCATAGGGATACAGATAGGGATAGGGATATACGATATACATGATACATTAGTAATTTGACATGTGAGTTGCTGCCATAGTGGCCATAAAATGTATTGCAAACTGAGTGTACATTGCGATTAGGTTCTCCTTACAAAGGGCTAATGATATTTTTTGTGAAGATAGCATGGGTAGAAGTTTGCCTCTTCTTGTGAATAGGAACAGTCCCGCAACCACCAAACCCACCTCGGTCAATTGAAGATCTCCCTGTTTGTGCGTGATTCCTTTTCGATGCAGTATTGGTATTTGGTGTAAGACCTTTGGAATGGTCAGACAATTTAGTTATGGAGTCCATACCCTATGCCAAAGCTTTTGTGTGAAATAAAATAAATGAATCTTGCTGTTGACACAGAAAAAGGTTGTGGTCCGTTGGGGATGTTCTAGAGGAACAATAGACAATAGACACTGCACAACAAGAATTGTACCAGCAGTCATTGACAAAATGGAATACTTATTTTTAACTAGTCTACACCAAAAAACTTTGATTGCTTGTCTTTGCCTGACCATAACCATAACTTTGAAAAAAAATCTAGTTAATTGTGTTGTCTATAACATGAAAGAGAATTTATTTCTCTTTCAAACAATGTGTCCTACTTTGGTGCCCGGCTAAGTATTGGGTGCATTGTTCACCGTCAAAGTGTGCACATCTCCAAAATGTGCATATACTACATCTACATAATTTCTTTTTGTTTGCTTGGAAAAAAGGTTGTGCTTGTAATATTCACAATTTTCCATAATGAGGATGTTTTGGGAAAAATAACAATAGGCACAGCAACAATTATACCATTACCAGTACCAGCAGTTGTTGTCAAAACATGGAACGGTCATTTTTAACAGGTCTACAGCAGAAAACGTTGATTGCTTGTTTTTTGCCTGATCATAACTTTGAAATAATTTCTAGTTAATTTTGTTATCAGTTATCAATACCACGAAAGATAATTTAATTTTCTTTCAAATGATGTGTCGTACTTTGGTGCTTGACTAAGTATTGGGAGCATTATTCACCATCAAAGCGTGCATAACGGCAAAATGTGCATGCGCTACATAATTTCTTGAGTACTACAACTGGCCATTGCGCCCAGCCCGGACACCACAATTGCTGTCCAAAGGAACAAATATGTTCTTGGATGGGTCTGGAGAGGTCAGAATAGAATTCTGACAGCCTCCAAGGACGCTCAATTTGGGAGTTTGTAATTGCGATGGTGGCAACAAATATCTATACAAAGCATGTCATTTTATGCATTGACAATTGGACAAAGGTGACAAGTGATGGTCTCAATGTCACATTTTCAATTGTGCTACCACTCAGTTAAAATGACACGGAAGGCCGAGTATGAGATGATTGATTTAATTTTCAAATAGATGCTTTTGTCTTGGATACAAAGCACTGAAGGAAGAATTACTATCACTGCTAGCAAGTTTGCAAATGGAACAATACATTTCCAAGATGACAAAATCACCTCTAATATGGTTTTGGCTGGCGTAACGATGATATTGGGCTTGAAAAATTGACTATAAAATACCAACTGAATCACTTTCATTCCCTGCCAAAGGCAATTGATCCCCTTTACACCTCTACTAGAGAAAACATAACAAATATACAGGATGTGGTATTGTACTTAGAACAATGATGTGAATGAACCAAATTTCCTCCCAGCAAGATCTGGAATTCAATAAATAAACATGATGAAATCCATCTTGCTCTTTCATTTTTTTGATAATAATGTTGGTCATTATTTAAACAACCCAAAAGTCTCACAAAACAAACATACTTCAAAAAAATTAGAAAAATATGTATGGAATAATTCTTATCAATCTTCGTTATTTAGTTTAAGTAAACATAATTTGATTTTTGGTTTCAGCAAGAACCCTTATTTAGATAGATTCGGTCATTCCACTTCCATGTTGATAGGAGGGAACACGTGGTCGTATGGAAGTGATGCAATATATACAAAGTTATTAGGCATAAACGATGGACATTCCAAATGTCACCATTGCCTTCTAACTTCATGGATTCAAGCGTCTGTAGGCTCAACGAGAACATCCCAAAAGTCAATTGGTTCAAACAACTCCTCAGGTTCATCTCTTGTCGTGTTGATATTCATTTGATGATCAACATAAAATTCTCTTGCAATCTCATTCTCGTCAATGCCTTCAAATGCCATGATGGGATCAAGCTCAGGACTTTCTCTGCCTCCGACTTGAGGAGTTTCTGGAGGAGTATCACTGTGGCGATTATCTTCTTGGCTTACGACAACGGTTTTTTTCCTTCTTCTATCTGGAGTCACCACAATCGAATGAGGATTTCTTCTTGGCGATTCCGCCTTGCGTTTCTTTGGTGGTTCGAACTTGGCCCACAATTCATGGTCATCAGTATCCGCGTTCACAGTTTCTGGCAATGCTGCTGGCTTGGAATCAATCGCTGCTTGCTCGTGCCCATTACCGACAAGAGAGCAGATGAATTGCTCCATGTCATTGTCAAGTTTACTTCCAAGGACTTCACTCTTCTCACTGGCATCATGTGCCAAAGGCTCAAGTTTGGACTTCTTTGAGACCTTACTGTTTACGGTAGGAGAAGCCTTGCTGATGCTGATAACTGTATCTGCCTTGACCACACTGCATTTACCCTTTGGTTTCGCAGTCTTCTTTTGACCGCCACCACTCGTAGCAGAAGCCTCTTCCTCCTTCAATAACTTGGCCTCCTTCCTTGACGCAGCCTTCTTCTTCTTATCCTCCCTCTCCTTCATATCCTCCGGAATTTCTCCAATCGCACTCAACCGTTCCTTGTACTGATTATACGCCTCCATATCTTCCTTGTATTTGACTAGCTCCATGGCCGCCATCATTTTGCAATACTTTCGTGTCTCATCGTCCACGCTTGACCACCGCGAGGCGATCATGCGAGTCAATTCCAAGAAGCCAATTTTGCCATGAGTCTTGCGATGTTTTCGTTTGGTGGGCTTTTTGCTCTTTCCAGAAATGTACCAGTCGGCACGAAGGGGTAAATCTCTGTAGCGTGCTGGCATGAGTGGGTCGTTTTTGAAGAGTGCGACCCTGGAGGCGGTGGTGTCAGAGTCTTGTTCTTCGTCTCCTGTGTTGGCGAGGACTCTGTGTAATATGAATTCGCGTTCCAATTGATAAAACATGGTGTATTCGGTGTAGGGCCTTGGTGGCTTCGTAGTTACAGTGTTATTGCTGTTGTTGTTTCCATCATCGTGTGGAGATGCTGCTGATGCTGGTGATCCTACTGATGCTGATGCATGTCCTTGCGGATTGGGAGATGATTGTTGTTGATGATGATGATGCTGCTGATGTTGCTGATGTTGCTGTTGCGGTGGCGAAATCAACACAGGCTGTGGCATACTCGCGACATTGTACGGTGTCCGAGCCGAACCCATGCTGCGCGGCGTGCTCGCATAATAAGCTGGTGATGGAGGCAGAGGAGGATGAGATGCAATTTGATGAGGATGTACGCGTGTAGGAGCGTGCAGTGTACGTGTACGTGGCGGGAGTTGCGGCTGTTGGTGACTATGATGGTATATGTGGGTCGGCGGGGTTTGGTGATGATGAGGAGGTGGAGGTGGTCCTTGTGGATAGTGATGACCGGACCATTGGGAGTGGGAGCTCCACTCGGGATGATGTTGATGAGGATTATACATTATATTCGCAAAATATAGACGAAATACTAGATGTAGCTGGCTGGAAAATACGAAATGATGGAAAGTAGTAATGACATGAGTAAACGGATTTGATCGTGGCGAATAACCACAAAATTGAATGCAAATACCACAATTTTATTTACCTCGAGTGTGCCAACAAATACTTGTGTACGGAGATGAGAAAAAATATGACTTGTAGAAATTCAATTTCAAGTATCTTCTCTATGGATATTAAGCGGGTACAAAGCCTATGATGTAGCTAGGTATGTTGTCTGTAAACGAGACAGTGGTTATGATGAGGTGCCTCGAGTTGAATTTGTGATCGGATGAGGAGAGATGTTGCAGCGTCGTCGCATTCCCATCTTTTGTGGAAGTTTTATTTGATGGTGCATTCGTGAGGCAATATCACCCAAGACCTTGCTACTTTTGAAATCCAATGTACTGATAATAAACAGAAATAAGTCGTATGTACCCTTCAATAAATATGTCATGTAGAAACCAAATGTATAAGCCTCGATCTATTGCTGAACGTATTACACTTCCCATTTTTAATCTTGAACGTAAGTAGAAATGGAACAATCTTTATTTATTACGGCTGTGATAAATTCATCCACACATTTATTACGTATAAAGATATACCGTTTATTAGTCCGTTCAAACGTACATTAAGCTTGAACGGTTCAATTAGAAATACTTGCTCTTTTTCGCAACAATTACAATAAACAACACAACAACAAAATAATCCCAACATCAATAAATAATAATAATAACAGCCGCCACATACACGACGATACCATGGCCCGAAAAGATTACTACTACATCATACCGCCGACCAATGCAATCATATAACCAACGAATCGCCATGGTGAAAGCGGCACCACCACATCATAAGTTAAAACCCTCCGTCATAAAATGTCGCATCACGCATCGCAAAATACTAATAATCACGAGCACGAAGTGCGTCGTCGATCCCTCCCATCGCATTTGTTGTGGAGATCCATTTTGGGATCCTCGGCGGCATGGTCGGGCAGTAGCTCTCGAGGGTCGTATCTCTTGGATATGAATGAAAGGGATATCCATGGAGATGTAAACTCTGGCCTTGTCGGGAATTTTGACAATAATAACAATCGTCACGACGGTGGCAGTGCCAATATTAGGGGCGGAGGAATGTTACGTAGAACCATCCATTCCTCGGACAATCGCATGTTTTATTTACCATGCTCTCTTCGAGATGCCATCGTAAGCAATGATCGACTTTCGAACCACAGTTATTCCCACAATCATAATTCTTCTTGTAATTTTATGCAATTATTATCCCATCCACGAATTGTCAGCACGATGCCTTCTCGTGGTGCAAGATCGTCGTCATCTTACAGAAATCCTTCCTTTGCTGGAAGAGCCATTTCTAAATCCGGAAATGGAATTTCTTGCATGGCATTAGATCGTGGAATCGGTGGTGGCGACACTGGTGAAAGTACCAATCCCTCTCGCTATTTGTTGGTTGGGTCCGGTGGAGGTGATTGCTCCATTTCCTTGTATGATTTATCCTACTTTGGATCGGATCATTCTTTGTACCAACAATCATCAAAATCTCATTCGACAACATCACAATATTCACAACATCATAAATCCAATAAAAAATTATCGTTGGCAGCTGTTACTCATCGTCCCATTGCACGATCACTACGAAACAATTCTACCACCCACAATTATGGCAATTCATCTCATCCAGAAGAAGAGAGGAACATTAATGCCATAAGCGGAGTCCCCACCGGTCATCGCCATCCCCTATTAGGTCTGCATTGGTACCCCGCTGACATTTACGGAAGCTTCGTCTCAGCATCGATATCCGGAGAGATTTTGGTATGGGATGCACAAAACTTTACTCCCGTGTTTGCTACCTACACGTTTGTGTACGCGGGGGGTGGTGTTGGTGGTGGTGGGAGCATCCATACGAACAGCATTGGCAACACTACCAAGTCAGTGGCACCACTTCAATGTATGGATCTGCCACGTACTCCCGAGGGATGTCCTCATGGAAATGCACTGTTGGCATTAGGTCTTGGAGGAGGTGGAGGCAGAGGAGTCATTCAACTCTGTGATGCATTTCGTGGTGGGAGCGCCACGCATGAATTGATTGGTCATGGTGGTGGCGGGGTCAATGCTATTGTTTGGGATCCATTCCACCCGTTTCGTATTGCCAGTGGAGGCGACGATGGCACCGTTCGATTATGGGATGTGCGTAAGGCAGGTGCGTCCGCTTGTTTGGGCGTGTTGGATCGCGAAAATGGAATGTACAGTAGTAGTCTTGGCGATGAAAGTACTAGCGAGAGACCATCTTTGAAAAAACAGCGAGGACACATGCATATAACGGGTAGTTCCAGATTGGAAGGAATAGAATCTCATGGCGGTCCCGTCACGGCACTTGCGTTTACTCCGGGAGGCGACGATTTAGTTAGTTCTGGCATGGATGGACGTTTGCGCGTTTGGGATTTGCGTCCCGATTCTTGTTTCGTGAGTTCTGTGGCAGTGACTAGCTCTAGAGCTACCCTGGCAACCAAAGGTGGTCAAAGGAGTAGGATGGATCCTCTGGTTTCAATGGGTGGACGTACGGCTCCTACGTATTTCACAGGACCTTATCGGGATGATGTCACTCAAGGCAATGGTTGTACAGTATCTAGTAAAAAACGACCCATTCAATACCCAATACCAACTGTGTCTGCCACTAAAGTATCACTGGCCATCACACAATCTGGTAGTCGAAACACAACAATGCTCTGGCTTGCAGGTGGGACATCTAGTTCTTTGTCCTTTTCACAATCTAAAAGCAACAACGCCCATCCTCCAGGTAGTCAAGTCACTGGCTATTCATTGTTTGGAAAACACGGGCGAGAAGCAGGTGGACCACCTGAAGTTGTATTGAATGGTCATCTGGATGATGTAACATGCATGTCACCAATAATAGGAACATGGGATAATTTGTCAGTTGGTGATGATGGTTACGCGGGTGATGATGCTCATAGCCAGGTGATGCTATTGACTGGTGGAGCAGATGGCATGGTTCTTTCTTGGGGTAGTGCGCCTCTACTCGGCGGAGATATGGAAGAAGAAGTTGACGAAGATCTTACTATCAATAGTCATGGTAACTCCATCGCAGCACTTCTGCAACGGCAGCGTCAACACCGTCGCCGCCAGCAACTCGCTCGTTTTCACAAAGGAAATGTGAATGGGAGTGAATATTTCAGACGAAATGTTGACTCACACCGGAAGAATAACTTGCAAGACAAGGACAACTGGTGATGTAATATTATTATGGATGCCTCACACTCCGTTCAAGTTTCATTTTAGATTTGGAACGATCATTTGCATCTTTCTCTTGACATAAAAAATCAATTAATACTTTTTCATGGAATTAAAATAATTAATTTCCATTCATAGGACTAGAAGCATTATTTTTCCAACTTTTTGATCATTTCTAGCGTTTATGATTACTCCTTTATTTAATGATGTGATCATCAGAGTTAATTCTCAGATTAATCGGCATTTTGGACAAATGACTTCCAGTCTTTAGCACTAGACCTATTTCATGTTTACGACTACTCATTGTTATTACTAATGTTGACTTGATTTTTAACAAAAATACCTCGAGCTTCAAAGGTAATATATTTAAAGCGTTTAGCCGCTGTCGCTTCTTATTGTCCTTCATTTTTAATCTATCATGGACGAAATAATATATCAAGCAATTCTCTCTCGTAAAGGACGCTTCTTCACCGCCACTCTTCTCTGCGTTGCATTTGCCTTCCAAAGAGCACGTTATGGTTACGGGATCGATGTCAATTCCCAGCAGCATCAGCATTCAATCGAGTCGCCCCTAGAATTTCCAAGCGAGGAAGAACGAAACAATTGTCAAATCATTTACGTTATTGGTGTCGAGGGAGCAATTCATCACGGGTTCCATCCTGTTTTTGAGGCACTGGCGAATAACCAAGTGGATCCCCGCAGTAATATACCCTATGACATTCAATTTGCACCTCGAGCAATTGAGAAGGCCCTATTGGGATTTTTTCGCGGAGACCGCCGCAGCCTGGACGACCCATCTCTTGTAAAGGAGACGATGACCGAGATCTGCCCTAATGACGGGAAGAAACACGTAATAATAGAAGACTGTAGTTTTCCAGCTGGAATAGTGGACGACCGTAGGACGTATCGAGTGCGTAGACAAAAGGAATGGTCTAGTCAATCAATGGAAGAGATTGCAGACTCCGAAGAAGCCAACAATCACCCCTTGAATTTGTACACTTTCTACGAAGCATATTCGCCTTATGCTGACATCAAATTTATAGTCTTACACCGCCCTTATCTTGAGACGATCGCATCGCATTTTGAATTTGATAAGGGTTTTGCTGGGCATTCCAATGTGATTCGGGGTTACATGCTATTGTTGCGTCGTTTTCTGGATTCTCATCTCATTGATTATATGACTGGTGGAAAGCTGTGGACACTCGTTTGCGTGGAAAAGATTTCCTCCAAATTCTATCAGTTTAGCCAAGAGAGCGAAAAGCTAACAAATCAAGCACGCCAAGAAATGCTTGCTCATCTTGCAAACTTTTTGTCTTGGCCCCAAGGAGAGTGCCCTCATTGTTTTGATTTGTGGCACGAAAGTACTAAGGATTATTCGAAAGTGTTGGGGGAAGAAGGGGTTTCTATTTTGGCAGAGCACATGACTTCGCTAGAAGGTGTCTGGCCACCCATTGAGAACGATGGATGGCACCAGTGTGGAATATGATGAAGCTTGTAATTTATTTCAAAATTTTCTTCTGCGGTAAATTTCTTTCCGTCGGTAGATTGATGGATTTAAGGATGCAATACTCATGGGATATTTGTCCACGGAAACCATAAAGGAAGAATTGATCTACAGAGTTTGGATAAATGTTTGAATAGATTGTGAAGACAATTAATTATTGCATGTGATATCACATACTATGCACGTACATCACAACAAATGAGCTTTCGCCGATTTTTGTTTTATTCCTCTTTCCTGATTGCCGTAATAACATATATTGTGATAAAACTTAATATACATAACATCATAATAGAAAGATCACATTTGTAAACCCTTTTTGCTTTGATCAGGGTATATCTCATGATCTCGGCTGTCAGCCGTGATAAGTAGACATTGCTCCAGCACTTGAATTTGTATGGAAGATTGATATTCCCATCATGTTGTACTTTCCATTAAAAAAACTCGGAATATTACTGGATTCGAGTATCAAATATGATTTGATATGGATTAATTGAAAATATTGAGTCATAGAAATCTTAACTTTTTGTAGGCATCGTTGCAGAACCATGTGAGTGGCACAGCGCAGAGAAGACGAAATGAAAATAAATGTACTCTTCTAGACTGCATCATAAGTTCTACCAATTAAATAGTCAATTATTTAGCCAATCCTAGTTTCCAAGCATGGCCAATGCCAGCTCTTCTTTTGCCTTAACATCCACAGCGTCATCTTCGTCATCACTGTTGTCACTATCACTCTCATCATACATGGAGCCAATTTCCTCCACATTTCTTTCCTCGTCACTACCCTCACTTTCAGAGTGATCACTGCTTTCGCCTTCTGAATTAGCACCAAGCGTAACAATAGCACCATCTTCTCCTTCGTCCTCCTTGTTGTCTCCGTCAACACCCTTCTCTTTTTGCTTCTTCTTTCTATGTTTCTCCTGAATCCTCTCCTTCTGTTCCTTTCGGTCCAAATCCCTTGTTTCCTTTAGACGATCTCTTACTTTCTGCAAATATTCCTCCCTGGCAGATGCCAATTCTTTTGAATCAGACACGGCAGCAGATGCGGCAACCTCCTTGCTAATTGGAACATGAACCATGTCATCTTCAGCGTCCCCATCCTCATTGAATACAATCTTTTTATTTGTCCCTGTACTAGAACCATCAATGCGGATCTTTTTGGCATGGCGAGATCTGCTTGCTTCATTAAGATGAACTTCTGGCAATGGTTCGGATTTAATCCCCCATTCATGAACTTGCTTCACAACCAACAGGCCATCATCGTTGTCGTCATCATCATCACTATCATCATCGTCTCTAGCACGTTTGTTTTGTCCAGCTTTTGATTTCATAATTTCGATCTCATCACCCTTTCCGCCCAGTTTCTCGATCTTTTTCATCAACCGTTCTGCTTTAATCTCTTCCTTCAATTTTGCAAGCTTGTAGTCAACATTCTTCTTCTTCCTCTCCTCTTCCCGGTTTTTAATCTTCTTCAAAAACCTAACTGTTGGCATTGATGCCAACCCTAAGCTCAATGCGTACTCCTCCAAAGGCAACTCTGTTACTGGACGAAAAACTTCCTTGTTGGGCATCAAATGGATTGAGCGCAGGTATGATTTGAATGCTTTTTTAGCCAACAAATTCATATCTGGAGAAGCAGCCACCACTGCTGCTGCCTTCTTCGAAACCATCACTGCCTTGTTTGGATTCATGCAACACGTCTTCACCTTGATTTTTGCATCAGATAATAATTTGATCATCCCTTCCTCTTCCTGGGGCAATGCAATCAGCAATGCTTTCCCTCCCGAAGTATATCTTGCCGTTCTTCCCACACGGTGAATATACATTTCAACATCCTCTGGAGCATCCGCCTGAACTACCCAGTCAACATTTGGAAAATCCAACCCACGAGCGGCAACATCGGTAGCAAAGAGAACCGCATGAGGACGTTGGAGAAAATCGAAGTAGAGTTTGGTACGTGTTTCCTGTTTCAGTTTCCCATGAAGAGCCATCAGCGGGACTCCGGGTTGAAGTGTACATAATATTTGCCACACATGACGAACTTGAGAACAAGAGGAGAAAAAGATGATACTTTTGCATTTCAAATGTGATTTGATGAAGGAGTAGATGGCATCCAATTTATAATGGAGGGGAACAACCATTACACTTTGTTCGAGGGACAAGGGAGTTTTGCTTGATTCCTTATCATGCACACCAAGGTATTCCGGACGATAAAGACTCAACGCTGCCAGATCGGCAACTCGTTTGGTTTGCGTTGCAGAGAAGAGCATGGTTTGTCTTCCTTCATCATCAAAATCATCGCTGCCTTCGCTATTCCCGGGAGGCAGATAATCCAGTATCCTCACCATTTGATCGCGAAACCCCAGATCTAAAATCCGATCGGCCTCATCCAGCACCAGCATGCAAACTCGACTCACATCGAATCCAGTAGTTTGTTCCAAATGCTGTAGCAATCGACCAGGAGTTGCAATGACAATATTCATTCGAGGGACATGCTGCTGCTCCAACCCGAATTCACTTTTGCCACCAACAAGCAATCCAGCGGAAAAGTGATGGTACGATCCGATGGAACGAAGGACTTGAAAAGTTTGAACGGCCAGCTCTCGGGTCGGACTGAGGACTACTGCTCCGGGACCATCGGGTGGGGTGTATTGCTTTCGGTAGAGTTTTTCAAGGAGGGGTATGAGAAAGGCAAGCGTTTTTCCACTGAGTTTGTCATTGTTCAGTTTGTTTTGGCGGTATTGAAAATAAGTGTTGCAACGTAAAATACAGACTTGATCGTGAGACATGAGAGAAAGTCAATCACAATCCATTGTGCCTTGTTACAAAAATACCATAAGTAAATCAAAAAAATTTGGCAGAAAACTCACCTTCCTGTTCTAGCGGAACCTAAAATATCTCTCCCCATTAAAGCATGTGGAATACAAGCATTTTGAATATCCGTCATGGTCCAAAATTGTTTCTTGTTGCTAAAATTGTTCTTATTCTTTTTGTTGTTGTTGTTGCTATTGTTTTTTGAATTGGAGCTGGTATTGTTGTTCTTGCTGTTTTTATCATTCTTTCCTTTTCCATCACCCTCTTCCAAACCACGCAATGTTGGCTCAGATATGGGCAATGCTCGAAAACTAACTTTTTGGTTTAATGTTGGGGCAGATCCTCGTTCGGGGCATTCTTCTTTGATGCGTTTTTGGAGTTGTTGGATTGCAGCTTGCTCTAGGGTTGTGGCGTTGGGTTTTACCTTGTAGTTTCCATGGGAGGTGGTGGTCGTGGTGCCAGTGGTGCCACGGTTGCTCCTCTTATTGTATTTTGCCATCTTTTATATCGATGTGCCGGTTTTTGATGTGGTGTATTGCCGGTGGGATGGCCGAGTGTGCACTATTCTATCTAACCTCCGATTTTCTGCTCAAACACTAGGTAGTTTGATTTAATAACAATAACAATTCTTATCTTTGTTATTGCTGTGATGGCGAGAATGCTTCATGCTAATGCATTGAAGATTATTTCATCGATTTGTTTTGAGCTGAGATGGAATGGAGCGTGTCCCACAGAACAAAATCAACTAGGTAGTACTAGGATTAAAAAATTAAATGAATGGCGGCGAAGTCGAGACGTGAAAGATCGTCTAGACTAGAGAAATGTAGGAATTAGTACCGATCGAAGGCCATTCATTCCTATCCATCCTCATCATCCATCCTCCTCCCGCCTCCCGCCCTCCCACCTCTCCCAACAATCTGCAACAACACATCATCATGCTACAACTACTACTACTACTATCTACTATCTACAATACACAACATGATGCACACAACCGAACCTGTCACAGAATCTACTATGAAATAAATCCACCACCAACCTCTTTCTCTCAGATAATAATATTTACTAGTACCAATTACTCATCTCCCTTCCACCGAAACCATGAAAATCTTTGGAAAACGAAAGAGCAGCAGCAAGGAAGGCTCCGTCGAAAAAAAAAAACTCGAAAGCGACGGCAATGTCAGCGGAGCCGAAGAATCCGCAACCGATACAGCCAAACCAAATGACACTCCCAGCAGTAACGATAATGAAAACGTCGCATCTTATTTCTCCCAGCCATCATCCTCCACCATAGCCGGCGGAAGTGCCTCGAAAACAAAGAAACAAAAACGCGATTCATCGACTACCTACAATGGTGATGATATGGATATTTTGCTGGATATGGAACCATCCAAGTTAAATTCGAAACAGAGGCGCTTGGTCAAGAGGCATAGGCAGAGAGAAGGTGGTACGGATAATAATGATGCCAAGGCGTCATCGGGGGAGGAGAAACCTGGAGATCTGACAGAAAAAGATGGCGCTGCGAAAAATATAAACGAAACAACGCCATCACCTCAATCAAAAGGCACGGAAACAACTCCAAACAATGATAAGAAAGCAGAACCAGCAACCGTATCAAAAAAAGCCTCCGAAATTTTGGCGAAACTCGAGGGACTCAACTCCAAAGATCGCAGGAAACTTCTTCGACAACTTCGCAGGGACAATCCCGATGACGAAAACGATATTGACGGAGTAGAAAAAGGATTGATTGCCGCAGCAGAAGAAGAAGCTCGTCGTGTCGCCGACCGTAACAGATCGCTTGCAGAGGATCACGATGGTCAGACCAAAGGAGGGACCAAGGAAGTCGCAAACTCTAACAAGAGGAAAGCGAATGATGCTGAGATCGCTACAGAAACAACAACACCCAAGAAGAAAAATACGAGAAAGAAAAAGAATGCAGTCAATTTGGAAGATCTCCCACCCGATGAGCGAAAACGTCGAGAGGAACAACGAAAAATGCAACAGGAGGCGGCAGAGCGCAGGGAGAAGGGGTTGGTGGATCCAAATCGCCATCCGCTTAACTCGGAGAGGCGAAGGGCCAATAGGCGAAAGCCGAGTCGTGCGGCTTTGATTGCGATGGAGAAGAAGGCGAAAATTGCGGAAAAGGGACAGTATAATGCTGTGGGTTATCAAATGAGGAGAAATAAATCCGAAAGTTAAATATTTCAATATCGCAAGGAGTGGTAGTCGCATCAGAGGGAAAGTGAAATGATCAAACCTTTTTTTTGTAATATTAGCCAATAAGGCATAAACTAGATCTGAATTGGCAATCTTGTTTATTTAGTCCGAGAAGTAGATGTTTCGATCACAATTTCAGTGTCAGCAAGTCGTCTATAAATATAAAAATGTAAGTGTAAGCATGATGGGACGCACATATAAAGTTCACTTTCAGACTAATGGAACTAAAAATAATAATATGGTTAATAACAGGACAACGCCAGTATCAAACAGCTATCATGTTTTCACCAGTTTCCTTTTTCTTTCCCCAACCCATACTAACTAACCATAGTGAGTGTCCTGCATTGATAGAGGATTGCAGCACAATTCTTCCGAGTCAAATTACTCTGAATGCGAACACAAACATAAAGGTGCAAAGTGTTGAGACTAGATTTCAGTCCATATATAATATGTAAATTGATTTTAATCTGTGCAATGCGCTACCCTGTGCAGCATGGTATAGTTCCCAATTGCCCCTATTTTGCACCTCTCTCTTCCTCTGCTCGCTGCTAGCAGTGTGTAGATGCCTCGCTCCTAGTGGAGTGTACCCCCAAATGTTGTGGTGGTGCATGTGCATGAGCATGGAATCACTACCAGGTCGACATTGCCGCACCATCAAAGAATATTATATGTGCTACACCAATCATTCACAACATCAATACTTTGCCAGCTTAATGTCAACTTGCCTAGACCTAGAGTATTATTTTGGATAGAATAGCTTGATGCTGGAAGAAGTAATTTATGATTTTGGTTAAATTGTGTTTTGCGTAAAATTATGATCCCAGACATCAGCAATACAAACATAGCCATAGCCCTGCAACATCTGCATTGCCAATAATTTGAAACAACTCCCAACTCTCCATTGAAACAACTCCTTTCTTCCATTCCGTGTTGATGATGCATTGTTGGTATTATTGACGATTTTTAGTCAAATCCAACACATTGCCATAAATCCCAGGGCCACCTCAAATATCCGCCGCACACTCCATTACCATGGCAGCATTGCATATTATTCAAACCGCAATGCCCCCTCCACTTACGAACACAGCAAAACCCACTAGGAGTGCAGCAATTGGTACAATATTCAGGGCAGTTTAAATCATTGCTTTTGCACGTCCTTTCTTCTTCCGACTTGCCTTCAACATCAATGGCAATGCCATGGAGAAACTCTTCATCGAGTGCAAACTGCTCAAAGGAAATCATTTTGGTAGCAAAATTGTGAGATGAAATGGCACAATATGGCTTACTATGACATCATATACAGATATGGTACACAAATTATTGTTACAAATACTAGAGAAGCTTACCTCATTTCTTGCAACTGCTTCATGACTAAACTTAGGAGCAACATCTCGGCCTCGGAGATTTGAAGAGGGAGCAGCCTCACCATAATCTGTAGCTGTAGCAGTATCAGATGTGATGGTGATAGCTGTATCCACTAGTTCATCCATGACATTGGCTGCTGCTCCTAGCTGGACTGCCATAGCCATAGCACTGACCAAAGTCATGACATTGGATAGCTTCATCTTCTTGGTTGAATTGAGGGAAACGAGAAGAGAGGAGGATCTGAGATCTATTTAGGTTGAAATTGTGCTTTGTGTAAAATTATGATCCCACACAAAAATAATAATAATCGTTGGGTCTGTGTTTGGCACAAAATTTACTGCCAGGTTTGTATACGGTACTAGTAGGAGGTAGATACATGGTTTCTCTACACACAAACGGTAGATGCAAGAGCATTATTGTGATGATGCGTTAGCATGTGCTATCCTTCTAATAAAGACATCGTGGGTATCTACCTCTATGTTAAGATATTCATACCTGCTTATCCCACATTGTATCTACATAGAGTATCTACATAAAGATTCACACACCGCACATGCACCTGCTTCTCCTTCCAATGAAGACATTGTGACTCTAGAGAGAGTATCTACGAAGTATCCATAGATTCGCTTATCCTTCCAATGAAGACATCATATTATTATCTACAAAGTACCATAGTATCTACATAAAGATCCACCAAGACATTATGCACCATCATTACGATCTATTACGATACCATACTATCTACTACTACAACCCGATAGTACATACGATACGAAAGAAGATAATCGAAGATTTGGGCAAAAACATCACCACAACCACAAATCATCATCACACAAAAGGGTTAACATCAAACTAATAATGATATGATATATTTATTGGAAGGATAAGTGAATCTTTATAAGGATACTCCATAGATACTCTCTCTAGTACTCTAGAGTTAGTACAATGTCTTTATTGGAAGGATAAGCATTTGCATGTGCAGTGCGTGAATCTTTATGTAGATAGATACTCTATGTAGATACAATGTGGGATAAGCAGGTGCGCATAACTATCTTAACATAGAGGTAGATACCTACAATGTCTTTATTGGAATGATAGCACATACTAGCGCATCACACAGCATCATGGCCGCCAGAACCACCAAACTAAAGCAAGGGGAAACTATGTACGTGTACTAGAAGCACAAGACACATCGGAAACTATCAATCATCGACCAGGTACGACGTGGCTTTTGAATCATGAAGTGTGACCAAATATTCCTTATGTGGCGGATCGGGAACAGCAGACAGCTGGCACTGTTCTGGAACACGTTGGAGATGGAGACACGCCAATCACCAATCCACCCCCTGCCTGATCAATCTCCACAAAAGCACAATAATGGCTATTCCAGTGCCATTTAGCTAGCTATCCCTATGAGCCAAATGAATGTTATTCATTTCTAAAGTATTTTGTATCTAGTTAAAAATGGTTGGAAATAATTCAGAACCATTCAAAATAATAATTTCAATTGAATGTTGTGCTATTTTTAACAAAGGCAAATACCAATATAATTATTGTATTCAATAGAAGATAAATTAAATGTTTGGTCTTCGCTCTTTTCAAAATGAGTGGCTGATAGTTGTTTTTCTCATTTTACTTTGGTCATCGGTAATAATTATGTTGTCGTGAAGTAAAATTATTGTTGTTTTAGTTGTTTTTGTGGTTGAGTGCAATGCCATTCTTCTATTTTTTTGAAACCATGAAAAAATTTCATCCTTTTACGCTAATATTATCCATTCGAGAGACCATTTGAATCCACAATTGACTCTGTTGTACAATACAAATGGAGTACACGATAATTTTGCCCCGCAATACCCTTCCTTCCTACCTTTACCAGATTATGAAGTCGATGACAAAAAGAGAGAGATTCTTAGCGGGTATAATACACAAAATTATTAAAAACGCATGCAATATTGTCATCCGATAGATGGTATTGTACATGATACCAGACGATACCCCACTTACCATCGCGAGTAGCAAATGTTTGTTCAAAATACTAGTGCAAGCAAATAGAATCCTCCAAGTGTTGACACTGCCGCCTTGTTGGATTCAGAAAAGAATATGAGCGCCAATGATTGTCATGATCCATCATGCTAACTGCCGCGGTCAAGATGGTCGAGCCTATGATCACAGCCAGAAAATCAACTCCGGCAACCATCTCGTAGAGGAAGTTCAATTTATCTTTCCAGCAGGAGAAATTTGTTGATTCATGACAGGAAAAATTGCCTTCGCCCATCTGGACGGAAAGTTGTTGAGTGAACATGGGCATTGGTTCCGTGCTGCCTTGGAGCTGGTTCTACATTGGAAGACACATCATTACATGCATTGTAAATTGTAACAGGTAAAATAATTTGTTGTGGTGAATTGCTTTTTGGAGAAATAATAATAGCATATCATTATGACAAAGATTTGGTGTAAAAGAATTCCCAATAGTGATAGAAGCGCAACCACGACATCATCGTTTTTTTATTTACAAAAAGCGATTTGTCTTCTTGTCGATCGATTGTATGTGATTTAAAAAATATCAGGCAGGGTTGAGCAAAATGATTGTTGTGGAGAACAATGGTTAACAATGGTGCGTGCATGGTGGATAAAAAAGAATTCAATAACCTTCACTTGTGATCTGTGAATGAGAGGTTTCAAGCAGTATCATGTTGAACTTCTCTCCCTCGGGAGATATGTTTTTACTAGATCCTTTTATTGAGGGGTATAACAAAATAATTCACATGAAAATGAAATGTATTTAGAACTATCATATTTTTCCAAACATTCTCACACCTGACCAATAATCTAGACATGGCTTGACAAATATTTTACTATTCAACTCAATTAGCATCAACATAATCAGGGGATAGTTATTAAAGATATTTAGCACAATCACTGAGGAGTGAATGTGATTTAGATGACAATGTTTGCCGGGACACAGTGTCCTCATCACAATGATCAATGAACCCAAGATGTATAGTATAAACATATTTTTTTCTTTTCTGATGATTGTGCTGGTTCATTTGCAATATTTTAAGAGGTCTTGTCATTTCTATGTTGGTCTTGGATGCAAAACATCTGATCAAGTTCACTTTCAGACTAGTGTAACTAGAATCAATTATATTTTTAATTCATATTTCTCTTAAAAAATTAAAAGTGCACCACCCACATCAAGCAGATATTGTATTTCCTCTTTTCTCCCCAAACCACACAAAATAACCATAGCCATAGTGAGTGTCCTGCCTAGGTATGCATGAGTGCAGGTTGATTATCCACAGTTTCAACATTCCAAATGTGAACATATCATTATGAGATGTGCATTATTTCACCAACAAAATATTTCCCAAGACGCAAAACTGAAGAAAGCAACAATTAGTCAACCCACACTTGCCATGACCAGGATCACATCGTTCTTCTTTGTCTTTGGATTTGCCTTCAACATTGATGATACCATGGAGAAACTCTTCATCTTTGGCCTCATCGAATACAAACTGCTCACAGGAAATAAAGCCAGTAGCAAAAATGTGAGACGAGTGAGATGGCCCAATAAGACTTAGTACTATGGCATAATCATAATACGGTACACGGTACAACTATGACTATGAATGTTAAAAATAGAGATTCTTGCCTCATTTCTTGTGACCTCTTCCTTATCCAATTAAGGAACAACATCTTGGCCTCCGAGATTTGATAAGGGGGCAGCCTCATCATAATCAGCATCAGATGTGACGACTGTATCCACTAGTACATCCACAACATTGGTGGCTGATGCTAGCTGTACTGCCATGGCAATGGCAAAAATCATGAAAGTGGATAGCTTCATCTTCTTGGTTGAGTTGAGGGAAATGAGCAGAGAGGAGGATTCTGATATCTGTGATTTTATGAGGTTCATCTGAATGGCCCCGAGGATAACTAACGCACTCAGTTGTTTGCTCGCTGGTAAGTCCTGTCCGCTCGGAGGTAGTATCAACATTAATGTACTGGTATTCGAACAATACTCATGGTATTTGAACAGAACTATGGTAATCAATTGTGTCTGAGCGGT
>JALLAR010000078.1:0-24831 GCA_036939335.1 Conticribra guillardii
GAGCGGGTGTTGTTGTTGTGGCCCCAGTCGAGGCTCCAAATCCGAATGTGCTAGCGGGTGGAGCAGCTGGGGTAGGTGCCATGGCATTACTTCCGGCCCCAGAAGCAAATCCAGAGCTGGGAGCCGGGGCAGGCGTGGAAGATGTGGCTCCTGGTCCCAGATCCTTGGACCATTCTTTGTGTAATTTGCAAAATCGGAGCGTAATTATTCAGATGAATCATGTTACGCTCCAAATTACGCTGTTTTTCAAAACATGGAACAGGTCTTAGGCTGAAAAAGTCACACCCTACAATGTTGATGACCTAAAAGCTACTGTTGCCAAAGAAACTAAAAATCTAAAACATGCAAATAATTATTCATGATAATGAATAATACTTGAAATTATACATTCAGTTTTAGTATTTGTTACGTACTATCAATTAATACTTTTTATTACAAGGAAAAAGGGTAATTATTCAACATTCATTACAATAAACAACCATTCATTGTAACAAATCATTCACGTAAATATGTTTTCAATAGAAGTTAATGAGGTTTATTGCCAACAGTATGAGTTACGTACTATCAATTAATACTTTTTATTACAAGGAAAAAGGGTAATTATTCAACATTCATTACAATAAACAACCATTCATTGTAACAAATCATTCACGTAAATATGTTTTCAATAGAAGTTAATGAGGTTTATTGCCAACAGTATGAATAGTTTAATTATTTAATAACTATTCATTATGTATAATCTTCATTGCAATCGAGGATGTTTTGTTATAATTTTGTTTTCATTTTGTTATTTTTATTTGATATTGCTGTTTGATAATATCATTGTGTCAGAGTTGATTGTTGTTTGATATGGTGTCAGAGTAATATCACATCAACACTGATTTTAATATTAATGGCACTGCCATTGTTTTCTTTTGCGTATTGTTCTTTTTTTGCATTGCACATATTATTTGAGTGATGGAGGTGATTGCTCCTGCTTGTTTTGTTGTTGATGCACTGACATTGTCTTTTGTTGCATCCCAAAAAAGGTTAATTGTTGTATTTTATTGGTGGTGGTTATGCTGTATCACTGGGATCTACCTGGGGGATAAGACTGTACGGAATGACGAGACAGTTTTTGAGATTGCGCTTTTCGTTGTGATGGGGGGTGATGATGCATTGATTGGGGTGTCTTCAACATGGGGTGGATAATGTTGACAAATGCACAGTGGATTGAAGTTGCAGAGTTGAGATGAGACAGCAGGGGTTTTGTGCACCAACAGCCAACGACGATGGGATCAGCTGATTATTTGCCACATCAACCAAGCAAAAGATTCCCCCCTCTTCATCAAAATATACGCTAGTTGATTGTTGTGTTGTTAGGTGTTGGAATACTTGTAGCAAACGTGGAGATCACAGTTCGCTGACCCCTCCACAGTGTGACACAACCATTGCTGCTCCAAAAATGGACGCAATAAAGCCGCCAACACTCTAATAAAGAATTGTTTTCACCAAGGGGGGCAAACGGTTATTGGTTGGTTGTTGTGTGCTTTGTACCAAAGGTCAGCTCTTGATGGGGAATGGGGAAGAATTATTAATTGAATTGAAAGATGCAAGTTGGCATATTTTTTTAGCATCCTTCCATCACACCTCCTGGCATATTGACCTCCGAGCTCTGAGCATCAAAAAATGGAAACACATACTCATCTGTCCCACCGTCAAATGTGGTTTACGCATGACAGAGGACGTGTCCCATCATCAAATGTGGTTTAGATCAAGTAGGAATTAATATCTACTACGTAGAATCATAAAAAATATTTTAGTTCTATTGGCCTCCCCATCCGCCATCAATGACTCACGATGTCTCGTGTGCCATCATGTAATTTTTTGGATGGGTGATGGCCGACTCATATGATTCTACATACAAGAGCTTTTCAATTCGCAAGCAATTTGGACATAAAATTGAGAATGATGACGCAGAAATATTTCAGAATCTGTGCGTATCGAGTCATATGGACGAAAACTGACCTTGATCCGAACTCTCGAAGTCAAACCACATTTGACAATGGGACAGATGAGTATACAATATACGGATCTTACTAGGTAGGTAGATCAATCCACGATGAATCCAATCCATCTACGATAAAGCCAATCAAGCCACAATTCAAGCCAAGCCATGGATATGCATATTATGTAGATACGTATGTAGACATGGCTTGATCATAGTAGATCAATTGGCTTGATCATTGCTTGAATAGATGGATTGGATTCATCATGGAATAGATATGTTTCCATGTGTCCAAACTGATCTGACACCATTGACCTCTGCCAACCATGGCACGATCCCTCACACCTCGGGACCCAATATATTGCACAGGAATCATAGTGAATGGGCCCAATAAGTGTGCGTCGAGGCAGGCAGAGTGTCGGTGGCTTTATTGCGTCCATTTTTGGAGCAGCAATGGTCATGTTGCGCTGTGGAGGGGTCAGCAAACTGCGACCTCCACATTTGCTACGACCGTACCAACACCTTACAACATGACAATCAACTTAGCGTATATTTTGATGAAGAGGGGGGAATCTTTTGCACGGTTGATGTGGAAAATAATCAGCTGATCCCATCGTCCTTGGCCGTTGGTGCATGAAACCCTAGTCGGCTCCATCATCCTTTAGGTAGATACTACTCCTACGATAAATTCTACATATCAATAGTGTCTTGATAATCCATTGACGATGACTTTTGTATCCCAGAATAGAGGGACCACTAACTATGTTTCTCTATTCCTGGTAGTAATGTATTTCAATTATAATTGTACGCAATTCTTTATAAGGAATGATTGAAATTTACCTTTACATAATCTATGAATAAATTGAAAAAAAACGTGTAACAGAAACATGGAAAAATGGATTCGGGTGGTCCATATGAGGTGGTGGAAATGGAAACTGCTGATGTTAAAACTGCTTTAAGTTGCATGACAGCCATGCTCACATTTTGCACATCAAAATTTTGGATGTCAAAATTAGTGATGTAATTCTGTAGGGCGATCTTGGCTTCATGTGTCCTGATCACAATTTGTGTTACAGTCATCTTGTAGAACGTACAGGCACCTCGTTGTTCTGAAGGTATGCGGGTATAATCTTGATTGCCTTGACTGATGAGGACTTTCTCAGTGGACAACTTGAGAACGTCTACACCCAGTCACTGCTTTGCCATTCAGGAGTGCCACTCCAACGATTCAAGAAGACTTGCCACTCTTTCACATCATTGAGAGTAATCTCATTGAATTTCTGAATCAAATTTGTCCAAACGCCGCATGTGGCGGTTGATGTTGGGTCATTTGGGGAGAACTCGCCTGGCACTTGAAAGATGTCATACACATCATATCACTGTGCCCATTCATTGAATCCTTCGAGAGCTTGTTGCCAATTGTTTGAATAATCAGACAAGTCTCATTCCTTCGTGGTGTCAAGCACTTCTTCGTACTTTGGTGTGTTCAGTTTCAGGTCAAAGGCTTTGATGGCACGCTTGCGAGTGCGTTGGATATCCTGAGCATTGTCTCCTCTCTCCTCCTTCTTGATGACTACGTGAGAGCCACTCAACTCAATCGCTGTCAAGGCAGGGCCTTGGCGAATGGTGAGGCCACTTTGGGCAACATATCTTGTCATTTCCTTCGCATTTCCTGTACTAATACGCTTCTTCTTCTTCTTCTCCTCCTTGTCTCCTCCTCCACTACCCTGTAACTGGTGAAAGAATTCAGTCGTGGTGATCTTGCTGAATGACTTCTGTGATGAGCAGCTGTCAACGCTTTCATCATCCCTTCTGCGCGCTTCTTCTTCTTTGTGCTGCCGATGGTATTCTTCCTTGGCATCTATACTGTTGGCTCTTGGCTCCTGATCTGTCTTGCTCATGATACTGTTGTGACTGCTGATCTTCTTCTCTCAACTAACGGGCGGAGGAACCCGATCCAAACTTTAACTGATGGGCAAGCAATTGTCCCAGTTGAACGGTACTGTCAACTACTGTTTTCTCTCAACTAACGGGCGGAGGAACCTGATCCAAACTTTAACTGACGAGCGAGCGATGGTCCCGGCCGAACGATACTGTCGACTACTGTTCTTCTCTCAACTAACGGGCGGAGGAACCCGATCCAAACTTTAACTATAGGGCCAGCAATGGCCCTGTTCTGCATATGACTGGGAGTACTTTTTAACTTCTTGTTATTGATTTTACAATCAGCTCCCACTACTATGTGTAAAGGGGCTTCATAACCTGCAGAATGATTATAACAATGACAAACATTGTTACTAAATGGTTTGTTACTTTTTAGTTTATATAAAATGCAAAATGTAAGAGATGTGTGGACGTGATGCCTTGGCATCAAGTTTCATAGACATCTCTGTCCTACATGTTTGTGCGTAGGAACAATACAGGGAACAAGAAAATCTTGTTCTGGATTGTCATTGCTGATGCCAAATATCGGCATCAGCCAATACCAATCCTTACGTATGATATGCAGGAGCTGTCTCAAGAACATCTGTTCCAGACAGCTCTGTCGGATTCCTTTTGGAAGCTTTCCATGACTTTCTTAGGAATCACAACATGAAAGGGAATCTTGAATCTCTAATCTCCAAGATTCCGTGTCAGACCTCAGACAGACTGAGAGTCCTTCTACAGTTGATTGTCTAAATTTTGATAGTGTAGTGTGGATCATTGCACATCGTCATCTGGTGGTGGTCAATCTAGAGGTCAGTGTGGTGTTTGAGTGGGTGCTAATAAAATATAAATGCATAGTACCACATATATTCTTTTTTTGGTTTTTGAGCTATTTACTTCATGTTTGATAACTTCTTACTTGAAACTAAACAAAATATATTCTATTCCATGCTTTATTGCTACAAAGGGATATGGAACATCGGTCGTCTGGAATGCCTCCATTTTGTAGTGATGCATTCAAATCTATGATTTGTTACTTCTATTGTAATAGTATTTGAGTAAGTATGAATGATTAGCACTATTTCTTTCTTCAAGTTTCAATCCTTTTGAAAGACACCCTCAATAAATAATGGTATAATTCGTCCAACGATTACCTAAAAATATCAAGAATTCTAGGGGCATCATCACATATTATTATTATCTACATTCGTCCAGCAAAATTGGCATGGTCTGTTGTCGCATTACTAACTCCATCCTGCATACTCTCTCCCAGTTGTTCCTGCTCCATCCCCAAGATATACTCGGGAACATTTGGGACGGGCCATTTGCATGTAATTTTGATGCGGTTTGTAAAAAATTCAATGGCCCCATCTCTGTATGATATTTTTAGAAACATGGATGAAGAGAGATAGAGGATGAAGGTGCATTCGTGAGGCATTTGTGCGATGTTATCAATGTCAATATGCATAATAGTGGGAAGTACAAACTCACCCTGTAATATCCATGTCCCCGTACTTGCTTTGTGTTCCATAGAGGCCTCCAAAGCTGAATGGTTCACGGGGCACGGGAATGCCCACATTTACTCCCAACATCTATGTTATTGACAAGAACGTGATAATCCAATGCAAGCACGTAAGAGCCAATGAGGGTGTTTCGACTGAAAATCATCAGCAAGGATGAAATTCGACAACAACGGACAAAGCCGATTTCCATTTGGCAATATACTTACCGAAGCGCGTACCCTCTTCAAAAACCATTCTGCATGGCCTCCATTGCTAGTATAAATAGCGGCTGCATTACCAAATGGATTTAAATTCTCAATCGCAACAGCCTCGTGCCACGTGCTGACATTGTATACACTCAATACCGGTCCAAAAACTTCCTCATTCATTGCTTTGTCCGTTTTATTATTGTGAATAATGACTGTGGGGCCAATCCAGCATCCGCCTCCCATTTCTTCGTGGTCCTTCATTTTTGATATCCAACTTCTTCCATCAAGAATGATTTGTGCACCCTCTTTCTCTGACTGTTCAATGTATCCCAATATTTTCTTGTGGGAATGAATGTCGATCACTGGTCCCATTTGTCCTGTTTTTAATGAGCGATGGTGTAGGAGCATTTCGTGTTTTGAGAACGAAAATAATCAAGATGGCAAAATATAAGTAATCGATGACACCTTTTCTCTATTCTTAATAGAGTTCCAACACAAAATGACAATCATATAAATCTTACCTGGCCCTGTCCCAGGTTGAATCTTTGCTGCCTTTTCAATCACTTTATCCAGCAGCGCCTTTTGCGTTTGGCCCTCTTTCGGACCAACAATCAATAACACCGACGCTGCCATGCATCGCTGTCCTGCGCATCCCGCATAACTCACCACGACATCAGAAGAGGTTCCCTCAATATCACAATCGGGCAATGCAATTAGATGGTTCTTCGCTCCACCGAGAGCGGTGCATCGTTTGTTTTGAGAGTGGCAACGTTCGGATACTAGTTTGGCGACGGGAGAAGATCCAACAAACGTGACGGCACTGTATTTGCAGAGGTGGATTTACCGGTTCGTAAACGAGAGACAATGTCATTGATTGAAAAAGCGAGATGTAAATTAGTAAGAGTGATGAAATGACAATAATGAAATGACATGGCACCAGTCTCATTTATCAAGGACGCAATTTGATATTTGTGTGTATTCATCCTTCCACACACTCCCAATATAACACGACAAAAGACAAAACCAAAGTATATAAAACTCACCGAACCAATGGATGATCAATCAATCCTTCCACCACATCCCTCATCCCCTGCACCATATTCACCACTCCCGCTGGAAATCCCGCCTCCTCCATCAATGCAAATGTCCGATTCATTGTCAATGGAACTTTCTCACTGGGTTTCAACACGACGGTATTTCCAGTGACCAAGGCAATGGGCAATGTCCACATGGGCACCATGAATGGAAAGTTGAATGGGACGATACTGACTATGACTCCTAATGGGTCACGACGATCACGGCAGCTTTTGAATCGTATATCCATTTATATGTGCGTGTGTGTGTGTAAAGAGAGAGAGTGTAGTTGATGTAGAAATCAATGGTTAGATGTATGAATACCATTGATACATAATTATAAAGAAATGATAGTCCAGGCAATACAATAGTATATACAACTATAACTCACGTGACCTCACTCGAAACCCGATCAATCTTTCCCTGCATCAACTGAGGCAACGAACAAGCATACTCCACGGTCTCATTCCCCTTGGCCACATCCGCCAAAGCCTCCGTCATATTCTTCCCATTCTCTTCCACAATCAACTCCGCCAATTCCTTGGCATGCAGTCTCACCAAGGAATGAAATTTGAGCATGATTGCCGCACGTGCCTTGACAGTGAGGGAGGACCAGGCGGGGAAGGCGGCATGTGCGGCGGTGACTGCGGAGTGGACGTCGGAGTGGGTGGAGAGGGGGACGGTGCCGATGGGGGTGGAGGTGGCGGGGTTGAGGATGGGGAGGTGGTGCGTGCTTTCTTTGGGAGGGAGGAATTTGCCATTGATGTAGTTGTTGACGGTTGGCATGGTTACTTCGGATGTTTTGCACATGTTGTTGTTGGTTATCTTGTTTATATTGGTGAAATTGTATTTTAGGCTGTGTTTGTTTGAATGTTGTTGTTGCTGTTGTTGTTGTTGTTGTTTTTAATGTGTTTGGTATTGTCTCTTTGGTTGATTCGTCAAAGAATCTTGAAGTTATAGTAGGCAAATTCGGAGCCAAATATAAAATTACATTCATATTGGTACGCAGACAAGATAGAAAGAAACGACGGAAAAGTGAGACAAATTGTGAGATGCTACAGGACATTGATACTCCAAATATAGCAAACGCATAGATTCCCAAAGGTGACATAAAAATTCGCATTATCGCTGAACAATTGATTTATTTCTTCCATCGACCACAATTATATAGAAAAAGAAACTCATACGATCATCGTAGAAACAAAAGACCATCCCACACGACGACATTAATTTGCTCTCTAACCTCTCCATATTAATTCATATTGAATAAACGCACAGCCAAGTTCTTTGCCGTATCTTTCGTCAATTGTGTTTTGCCTAGCCATGCTCCTTGCATCACAGCCACAACCACACAGTACCGGCACATGAAAACAAGTCCACGAATAAAATCCATCGCAGTTGCAACCAAAAGTAAAGACATCTCACCTTTTTTGTTAGTCTCTCTCTTTCTTTGTTTGAAGTTTCCAATATGAATGCGATCGCGATGACTTTATAATATCTATATGTAGCTCTAGCGCAGGAGAAATAATTCGCAATCAATAAATCTTGGGCAGAATGGCAATTTCAAATTAATGGCAAAGATCTTGGATAAGAATGATCTATTGCTGTGCTGGACGATGGTTATGATGGTGACGATGAGGTTGGTTGACAATGGTCGTGAGATTACTTCTTGTTCGTTGGCGTTGGCGGTGATATTGAAAAATGAATAATGACGGAAGCGGCGAAAGAAAAAATAATGATAGGAAGGATAAAATAATGATAATTGAAGAATTTGAAAATTGAGAATGAACAATTAACAGAAGAACGAAGCTTTGGTGTGCGTGGCGTCGTCGTGATTGAGCGGGCGTCGCGTTGGTCAAAAAAAATGAAGATGAGAGATTGATATTGCTTGTTACCATTGTGTGGATTCTGGACGACTCGATCTTTTTTGGAATCGACACCGAGAAGAAGATCCAAATTGTTCTTTTTCAGTACAAAGTTTCACATACACTGAATACTACTAATTCCTAAGCAATGGGAAAGGATTCGGGACAAACGTACTCTCTCGAGATCGTTCTGAGAATCTTTTGTGACATCATTCTGATCGATTCAAGACATGAGGATCTTTTGGTTTGTGTTGCTGCGCCTCGCTCCATGCCAATCCCTCCCTCGACAGCACCGAGCTAGCTTCCCGCACAGCCAGCGCTCCGTCCAATCCAGCTAGCAGTGTTGGTCGACAAAAAGTCCCGTCGATTGTTTGATCTCAAGTTGGCCATTCCCGTTTATCGTTCATGTTGTGGCGACCCGTCGCCATCGCAGGCATCGCACTGCTGCTGCTGCGCCGCTGCTGTCGACTGGCTCTGCAGCCAGCGATATCCATCCGTCACAGAATACCATGACAAAACAACAAGAACCACCACCACCACACAACCTAGAACTTGAACTCGCCAAAGAAGCAGGCTGTTTTAGTTCTTGAATCCGAATTTTACATAAGTAACAATAAACCAACGGAACGAGAATCGCATTATCAACATTGGAACACTGTTACTGCGACACGGCACAGATGGAACACAAAACAATAATGAATGATGCAACACTTACATCATGTCGTGCATGGAACAATCACAGTATGAGCAGCGTCACAGCATCGTGTGATCCCAACCACAAATAAAAAAATGCGGGTTTCAAGGACAATTTCACGAACCATGGTGGAGCTTATACCCAAGGAGACACAATGAACACGAATATAATATATTGCCGCTGCTCACTGAAAAGGTAAACATTTTTTATACGCTGGACAATCTTTACTTTTTTTTATTTTACTCACCATCGAAAGAACTGCAATACGATGTGCGCCCAAAGGTAGCTCGTGGAGAACTTCCCGAGTTGCTGCTTGAATTTCAAGAGACGACTGATCCAGCATTTATTAGTCGCCGTTCGGCATGGCAGACACATGTTTGAACGCTATGTACTCCGGATAATAGGTAGCGTTCGGGAGATTGCCAACGAGTTGACGAGGGCGGCTGATAATTTACTATGAAGGTTATGGGGATCGTCAGAAATTATACGGAAGTATGGGCAGAGGCCCAGATGGACAGGTGAAACAAAAATTGATGGATCGGATTGAATGAAGTTTGAATTTTCATTATTTTGGATGGTATGGTAGTTGACATTGATATTATATTATCTACCAAGGATAGAACTTCAATACCACATATCACGTTCTCGTATCACAAAATAATTTGAAATGCAAATAAAATAAAACTGAGATGTGAATGAGTTGTCATATTATGCTACGCATGCATTTACATTGCTTTTTACATGTTGCAATAACACAGAGATCTTGTGCAATGCGGTGGATACAACAACAAATTGTAATTCTTGCAGCTTATCAAAATGATAACATTTTTCTCAGAGCATGCATTGTTATATAGAGTCCATTATTTCTAGCTGGTCCAAGCATCTTCTCGAGTCACGCAAGCAAAGGCGATCTGAAACTGCACATTCCTTTTCTTGATATTCTTGATGAACACATGTAAAACTTCTTTGGTGTTTTTTGTGGCGATGGTCCCATAATCTCTTGGCCCCATTGAGAAATGAAACAAACTGGCAACCACAGTAAAAAATCAGCAACCAACACAACAAAAACTCAGTGTACGCCAAACCAAAAGTAGATGATATCCTCCAATCTCTGGCACCATGTAGTGGTCTCTAGATTCATAAAGATTATAAAAAGCTCTCCTTTTTGCCCCCACTTGCAATCATATATAAGAGTAGTGTGTCATTTCTTGGCATGACTTGAAAATAGGTTTGCACATCCCCAAGCAAGACTGAAACCTCACGTGCTCTTGAGATAACTTGTGCAAGACTCACATGGCACATTATGTGAAGCACACTACATGCATTACTCATCCTACCCAATGCACATTGATCGAATCACAGACAAAAACATTGTTGGAATGAGGAGATGTTGTATTGACCAATCACTGGTAAGAATATGATTTTGTCAATCAATTGGCATTTGGTATTGATAACAATGGCAACGATGGCAACTACATGGCATACTTAATTCTGAAATTTAACAGAGCATCAATGTGAGTGCAATGTTAGTGATTGGACTTTCATTAATAGAGCCAAATGCATCACCACAGCATTCAGCACCAGAATCAGAGATCTTGTCTTTGATTAGTCTCATAAAAAATCCAAGCCTTGATTGATTATTGGGGCAGGGGACGTTAATATATATGAACCCTAAACCACATTTCTATCTTGTTAACAAGTATTCAAAACTAGTTGTGGCTCTTTGTGTATTCAACAGTTTTAATTTGACACCCATCAATCAGGAAACAATACAAGAAATTGCATCACCAAATGAAAACATTAAGCTCTGATGCTAGAAAAGGTGCTCAATATTATAAATATTATAAAGCTGTGCTTGCTGTGTGTGATATCAACTTATCATTATTATTTCATCTTTGACGTCTAGATTGTTGTAGATTGCAGTTCTTAGAGGTTTTGTGGCAAAGAGCTAGGTTACACTCCTCGTCCGGTGATATGTATCCACAAAATTCTGAGCTCTGAATTATAATACAGCAATAATGCAAGTGCAATGTTAGTGATTGGACTTTCATTAATTGAGTCAAACAATTCATCATCTGAGCTCTCGCCATTGATTAGATCCACGCAGTATGGTAGCTAAGATTGGGTGCTTATGCACTGCCATCTATCACTGATTCCTTTCTGAAAACTATGTTCTTAGTAAGAAGTAACTCAAGATTCTGGAAGTCTACTAGCTTTGTGTTTATTTTGTGTTGTTTTGCGATTGTTTAGGTATTCTATTGGTTGTTGGTAGTGCATGAAACTTACATTGCATTAGGTTGATTGTGGTATGATCGGTAATTGTTCCAATTGTTTTAATGTTGTTGTCTGTCTGATTGTTGCTTTATTGACTTGCTATTTGATGGGTTGTTGTTGTTGTTGTCAAATTTTGGCTGAGACGGTGTGCAGAGTGTCAAACTTGGTAGAGGAGCAAGAGGCATGTGGGAACGATGAGGGAGGACGACGGGTCATCCACAGAACTGCTGGAGGGTAGGGAGGGTAGGCCAACAGAGGTTTCGAGGGAGCACGAAGGCACCGATAGCCAGTGTTGGTGCTATCGGCCGAGTGTTTGCCTTGTCGACGGAGGGACCGAGCCTCCAATTTCAAGGGCATCTCCCTGAACATCAGAATGTATTTTTAGTTGATTGTTATGTTGGGAGTTGCGAGTGGGGTTGTAGCGAGCTTGGAGGTGGCAGTTTGCTGACCACTCCACGGCTCAAGAGCGATGTCGTTGATGACATCGATGAGGGCAACACGACCGATCCAAAAATGGAGGCAATAAAGCTGCCCGCACTCCACATTGCTTGCCTGGCCAACGCACCATGAAGTCTGTGCATTTTATTGGGTACCGATGTGCAGGAGGTTGTGCCATGGTCAGCGGAACTCAGCAGTGGTGGATCGGTTTTGATCATCGACACAACAAAAAAGTGAGTCTTTTGACTTTTGAGGTCAATCCTAGTCCTACCATCATCCATCATTGTTTAATCAACATGTCCCGAAAAGGACAAAAAGGACTCATCATGATCATGCCTGAAAATAAAAAATGGCACCCCTTGTCCCCAAAAAAGTGGATGTCCCCGAGAATTTGGGCCCTGGGCTGCCCTGGGCCTCGGGACTTTTGACTTTTGCACCTAAGGTGGCAGGCAAAAAAGATAGTTTGCTCACATATCTTTCAATTTACTCCCTGAAGAAGCAAAAGGGAAAGCATTTCAATTATCTAATGCTTGGAAATTAAGTTGTAGGCGAGATTGATGCTATTGATCGGAGAAGTCCTTTTAGATTACTGGCACTTTCACTTTCAGCATTTACAGGTAAAATAGTAAAACTAATAGTAAATTGTATAAAAGCACCTGTCTTTCTTGTTCATGTCTCAATCAGACTCATCTTGTCGCGCCGCTAGGGCGCATGTCGCATCGGCAAGATCATCTTTCGTTCTTTCAATTCAATTGATGTGCGTGCGTGAGTGGAGAACCAAGCAACACATAAGCAATAGCAACATAGTAATAGCAAGCACCAATGGGGTCCGCAAACAGCCCTTCATGGAACTGGTCAAGAGCAAGAGAAAGAAGAATTAAAAAAAGCTGCATTCATATTCGAGGCCGAAAATGTCGAGGAAGGAGAGGGTGCAAAGCTGAAAATGCAAGTTAGGGTAATGATGTAATGAAATGATAATGAAATATGATTAAACGTATGACGCAATACATGATCCTGAAAACTAGGCATGACACATAAAATAATAGGAGTAATGTGTAGTAATAATATCCGTTTTATAAACACCATAGCTTCGTATCATTTCGTTATGTTACTCGGGATTTTCGGTTCTAGTCTGGTGCATTACAATACCAACATTTAGTTCACAATACAGATATGATGGTAAATTATTATTTCTTCTTTGAAAAAGTTCATTTGTCTAGAATATTCACATACTTTGCTGACACCAGGTTAGTATATCTGAATATCACGACACAAGAATATTAATGATTCCATCAATCATAATTGCGTCCGACTTCTCCATCATACTCACATCTGCTCGCTCGACCATTTTTTGCAAAAGTAAATCAACTTGCTTTCGTAGTTCGCTTAGAATGACTCCAGTCTGTGCAGCCATCCCGACCTGCATCCAGTCATCAACAATTACCAATCGCTCCACGTGTTTTGTGACAACAGACCCACCAAAAAGCAATAACACGATTGGATGAACAAAGCATGTTGTTGACACAGAAGTTCTATTAGGAGTCCCAAACTTTTCATGGAACACAACCCAATTCTCGGAACTGCCAAAACGCTTCTTAGCAGCATTCGATGATGCTTTATGAAAGTGTATGCGTTCATCTTTGTGCCAAATGCTGTAATCGTTACTATATGTTGATTGGTCAATGCGAGCTATATTGGGGTACAGTCCAGCACAAATGACAGCATGAATCAAGGCTTCTTTGTTTGAGTGCTCATTAAACTTTGGATCTCCTACAACCGTCTTACGATCCAAAAATCCGATTCCACATAATAGCTCGAGAAATTGCCGACGACCATCGCTAATCTCACGCATAGCAACATAATTGAGGTAATTTTCGTAACAGAATTTTCGTCCGGCGCTTGCAGAAGTTGCTGACGCCTTGCTATATGCATCCCATACATTGCAGTATGTCTGAAAGTCAGAATCAGGATCCGCAAATACCTTTTGTTTTGCTTTGGCAACAGCCTCATCCGATACGAAGGTTGAAAAGGGTGACTGTGATGACAGGCTTGCAGCGATGGTAAGAACTTGCAAAAAGGAGACAGTTCTTGGATGAGAGGACGGCGAAAAAGTAGTTCTTAAACAGTAAAAGAAACTAAAACTTTAACTCACTGGGATCAATGCAATGAAAGAGTGCTCCAAATATCAACATTTTTCCGAGGCGCACATCGACAGGAAGTCTCGCAAGATGTTTACCCAATGGAGTGAGACATTCGGATTGTTTCGTGTTAGCACTATCTTGTGCCTTTCTTTCGATAGCGCCTACATCATATAAGGTGTCTAATGCTGTTCGCACAGATTCCTCGTCTGGCGGTTGCGGTGCTTGTATGAGAAAGTCCATGCAGCTCTTGGCAAAACCACATGCCAAAATTGAAAGGCATACTTCCTCAAGCGGAACACGGCGCAACTCGGGTTCGCTCGCAGGTTTCATGACACTCGATGCTGTTTGCAACGAGTACAACTTAAGGGCTAAACCACTCTGCACACGGCCAGCGCGGCCGGCTCTTTGTTTGGCACTTGCCTTGGAACACCAATCTGTTGCAAGAACAGATGTCGAAGTTCTTTTGTTCCTTCTAACTTCACGAGCTCGTCCGATATCAATCACACACGTTACATCGGGAATTGTAACACTTGTTTCGGCAATACTGGGATTCAAACAAATTAAAACCATCAATCTATCAGTAAGAAAGCAAAGAAAAGCATGGAGAAACTGGGAAGCAAAATACTTACTTTGTGNCTCAGGTAGTACGAATATTTAGAGTCTTCCCATCTCACTTTATTCAGTGAGTTCCTATCTCTAGAAGTATTTTTACTCTCTAGATACGCATTGGGATAGATTGACTTGTGATACCTGATAATGAGGCTTAGTCGTTTTTCTCCGCGTGTTGTGATTTGAATTTTGATCTTTTCCGCTAGATTTGCGCCACGTCAGACCCAAGTACGAGATAAAACAGGCAATAGTACAATAGAGAAGTTTGACCGGCTATTAGTTTTTAGCTCTCGCTGCGCAGGAGCGAGAGCATGTTAGGAGTAGATAGTGCGTAGCTCTAGATAGGTGGTAGAGGCTCTAGAGAGCCTGGTCTGCTAGGAGTATCTACCGCTAGATGCTACTACTAGTGTTCTCATCCACGGAACCACCAGCCAATCACCGAAGTAGATACAGAACAGCCCTTGCCCAGTAGTAGAGGAATTACCTAGGACTACCCGGGTGACTACGATACCAACAGCACGTTACAATTATTACGAGATATCGTACAACATAGCTTCTCACCGCTTGTTCTCACGCAATTCAAATTATTTATCCACCATAACAACATCATCTCAACACCACAAATCATTATTCCCGTCAAGAACTCCCGCCCTCCACAATATCCACATTGACATTGTAGTAGGTACTTCTAGAGCAAGAATCAGGGCAAGAAGCATTGTTATTAGTCATTGACTGAGCGAGGCCTCAAAATTGAATTGCCTTACTACCGTATATCAAACAGAACAATAACGATCATTGGCATTCGACATAGTAGTACACCACCATCGTCATAGAAGACGCTTACAACATCACTGAGACATCAAAATTTCCTAGCCCGACTGTCCAACCCAACCTGATAATTGCCTCGACCATGTCCGGCGACAAGCTCAACACAGCAGAGCACGACTCCAAAGGCCGCTGCGTCCGCCACCCCGTCATTCGCCTCCGCAAGAAGAAACTCCTCGGAGGATGGAAGATCATCATCGGTCACTGCCCCGAATGCTGTCTCGACGAGATGCGCCGCGTCCGCGACGAGATCGAGGGGAAGGAAACAGAAATGATGGCGGAAAAGAAGAAGAAGAGTCACAAGAAGAGCAGCAAGGACAAGAGCGGACGAAAGAGCAAGAGCAGCAGCAGCAGACATAGTAATCAGGATGATGCTTCGGGCGTGGAATCGGAGGGGTATTACCAGAGGGGGGGCGATGCGGACGGAGGACGACGATCGGGGCATTACCAAAATCATCGTCACAAGGGCGATGGCGAATCGGAGGCGACGGGATCGACGTCTCAAATGACGGACTCCATTTCGGGTGCGGGCAGCGTCGTGAGCGAGCAGTACGTTCCTACTAACCGCGGCTTTCCGGGCAGTCCGGGGTCGGGGTATTTCCCCCCTCCGGTACCGATGCAGCAGCCCGAGCGGACGATGGTTCTGAGCATGAACTTCGTGGATCCTCAGACGGGACAGCGGGGAACGTACACCGGACAGGTCAACTCCATGTCCCACAAGCCCGATGGGAAAGGAACTGTCTATTACAGCAATGGTTCGATAGCGGAGGGAACTTGGTCCAATGGCGTTCTCGCACAGGACGAATCGTCGCAAGAGCGCCACCCTAACTATGCAGAAGAAAATCAGCACAGGGCAGCAGGCGGACGCCCTGCTCCCCCCTCGCATCATTATTCTCAACGGGAAACCTCCGCCGAACCCTCTTCCCGCAGCAGTCGCTCTCGATCCGTGAGCCACCATCAATCCGGCCAACCTCGATCGAGAAGTCGAGGCCCCGCCGCCCAAAGCGTCGATCCACCAATCGCACGGAATCCCCCCCCTAACGCTCACCCTTCTCCGAGCATGATGATGGGCGGAAATCTCGATCGTCTCGAATCACTGGGGGGAAATCGCCGCCGGACCCGTGGTGCATCCGCAAGTGTGCAATCGTTCAATTCAAGGACGTCGCGTACGTCTCAATTCGGGTCTCAATCGGTAGCAGGAGGTCATTACAATACTAGTAGCAGTGTTGCTCCGATGCATACTTCTTCCTTCCATGGCGATCCTCCTCTTCAAGGCCAGAATTATCAAAATCCAGTATCATCGTATTATAATAACTTGAGACCTTCCCCTCCGATGGGTAATTCAAGACGTGGGCAATTTGAGGGGTGAAAATAAATTATTATAATCGAGTGTGGGAAGTAGTGAGTTGGGAGAAGGTGCAACCATCCAACGACTGTAACCGTTTATGGATGATTGCAGGACAAAAAGTACTGAAATATTTAGTCAGAATTCATCAGTAGGCCAAGATGATCTTTTAGGCTTGAGGGGTTGCACCTGATGCACAGGTGTTATATCTATGCGTCTTCTTCTTTTGTGGCCATATCCATGTTTATGACAGTCACCACCTTTTTGATTTATTAACCAGCATGGGATGATAGCGAGTTGAAGAAAAGATTGTTTTGCTTTGAATTCTGTGCTTCACCTGTGGCATAACTGTAGGGGACATTTTTAAATGTTAGTAGTAATATTTAAGAGAATTCATGTTGCAGATATTATTAGTTCAATGGGCATTGCCAACATGCAAAATTGTTTGTTGACCATAATCTTTTTGCAAAAACATCATAATATACTACTCGTTAATGGGCAAGTAACTGATCCCTGGGTATCGTAAATAGGATTTGGTTTGATTGTCATTTAAATTATCTGTTACATAAGCAACCAGGTACTCCTATTAGTCCTATCCTGTATCATACTGCACATCTCCTTTTGATAACACAAACTGCACAATTGGCATGAACTTCTCAATCTTGCATATCATTGGATCATTTTTGATGAGCACGGCAAGCAATACCGTGATCCTCTTGATCCCATTTGACAAATAAAATTAATTGCACCAGCCGATAGATCCAATGGCATTCCCTTGAATAGATGTATGCCAAAGTCTCCAGAAAAGGGGCACAACAGCACATTGAGATGGGTGACATGTTTCTCATCAGGATTTTGATTCATTGCCAAATATTGCTCGAGCTCAGCAGGTAATAGTTTCTCAGACTCAAATCCAAGAAAACACAGTGTGTTATGAGACGAATAGGTTCCAGCAATACTTATTCCTGCATTGTATAGCGCTTGAGAAATTGGCTACTGTATGGCAGATTATTCTGAGTGGTTGTTACATCGGGAATTGCAACACTTGTTTTGGCAATAATGGGATTCAAACAAATTCAAACCATCAATCTATCAGTAAGAAAGCAAAGAAAAGCATGGAGAAACTGGGAAGCAAAATACTTACTTTGTGGCTAGAATTATTTTCCGACATCCGCTCTTTGATGGAATAAAAGCCTGCACTTGTACTGAGAAGATAAAGTTGAATGCTAATTGCAGCACGGGATGTGTTCACAACAATTGTTGGGGCAAGCCGATGAAAGTTACTACTGGAATGGCTGAACATTATAGTTTCTATAAAAAACAATTGCTATCAATGATCTTGTGTACAATTTGAAAAGCACATAGCCAGTTCCAGCCATAGACAGAAAATTTGATCACTGCAGATTTGCTTAGTTCATTCTTCAAAAAATGCAATCCTGCTTTCTGCAACACGGAATTTCTCGCGCAAAAGAGGAATCTCTGTTTCCAAGTCAGATTGCTCATTCGAACTTTCTTCAGGTGTGCCTTGTTTGAACCTTCCTTTTCTTTTATGGTCAAAACTCTCTTTGCCTTTCCAATATATGATGTCCATTTGAACATATTTTCCAACTTCATTGTTGATCTTCGTCTAATTTCTTCTTCCCCAATGAATGCATCTTTATCTTTTCTAGCCGTATAATCGTCGCAAACAACATTTGCAATCACTCTTGCAAGAAAAGGGATAAAAACATCTGGATCAGTCTTATCTTGAAATTCATCACCGGTGGCTTTGCCATGAGCCTTACTGACCAATTTGCATATTTCGTCAACTTCCTTTTTTGTCATCGGCGCCTTTTTATATTCTTGTTCACAGGCTTCGTGCCCACAGAGATTAGTCCTGCTTCCTTCGCCTCTGCAGTGATCAATAGTCCTGCTTCCTTCGCCTCAGCAATGATCAATTTTATTTCGTCAACTGTTGTTGATTTTGTTATATAAACTCGATCGAGGACCCTGGATACCTCCACTCTTGCGACTTGCGCTTCTTTGAGAGTATTGTAGGTTCCAAGATTCCTCATTTTTCTGATCTTTTTTATGATTGTCTTATAGGGAAATAAAACAAAATATAGTCAATACGAATGAATTAAATTTGGAAAAAGATAAGTTCATGAGATATTCGTCTTACCCAATTACTTCCATTTGGCTTTATATATTGTGTTGGGTAGTCGAATTCTCTTGGTTGGTCGACTGCTTTCTTGGCGGCAATGGGCGATGGCGACTCAGGAGAAGCATAGTCGTTGTCAATGTTGATGGAAGAATCTTTCGTGGTGGGAAAATTGAAGGCGGCGGGCTTGGCGTCGTGGTGCGGCACCGGCACGGGAGGTAAGTTTGTGCAATCATGGAAGGTTTTTGATGATGATCGTGGTGAAGTGCATGATGCAGCCGATCCATCATTCTCTTTTCTCTTTTTTGAAGAGGAAGAGGCCTTGGCAGCAGGAGGCTTGATATCACAGGTGCGCATGATCTTATTGTGAAGTCTGTCTTCCTTATCTTGTCGGAATCTTATGAGTTCTTTCTCGTATTTGGTCAGTTCCGGCTTTTCGGCAAGTGTGAGATAGTGATGAGCAGCCATGATGATGTTATTATTATTGTTGTTTTGTTGTTTGATAGAATTATGATACCACCTACACAATTTCAATTTCAAATTCCATTTGAAATTGTGGTGCCTGCAGTTGTTTTTTTCTTCGAGCATCATCAGCATCAAAACTTTAGCTGAGATCAGAGATGGAATCTTAAGGTATTAATTCCATTTAGTTTGAAAGATGATCTGTGATTCCTGATGAAAGATGTGAAAAGCTTCCAAAAGGAATCTGGAACAGAAGTCTCATCTGTCTGTCAATGATAGAAACGAGACAAGTTCCTTGCATATCCTACATATTAGAAAGTATTGACTGGTACCGAAATTCAGCCTGACCAATGACAATCAAGATGAGATTGAGAAATCTCTCATGTAGTATTCCTACGCAATCTTGTGTAGGAAATTGGATTATAAAGATGTCAATGGAACTTGATGCCACTCTAGTATCTCATCCAAACATCTCATGCATATTTTACTATTATNTAGTAATATCACACACAATGAAAGAATTAAAAAGTGAAAAGGCAGAAGATCTTACATAACATCAAAACGCCGCTTGTCTCCAAAAAGTCTGCTTCCGTCTAGACGTTCTGTCATCGATTTTATTTCGCCAAGTCCCGGAAAGAAAATCAAAACGGATCCTTTGGAAAGATTTGTTCCATCTGGCAGTACCAACGATGAGTTGCTATCACGTTCACCAATGAGCAGTATCAGCACATCTTCAATGAGATCGTCTGGATTGTGTGATGGCGGTTGGGTTGATTGGGGTAATGGTAGTAGTGGGGTTGATAATGGGAGCAATATGGGAGGACTTTGTTGGGTGAGTTGAGATGAGATTCATTAAAAATCTTTCAATGAATTTATAATAGGAATCAAAACAACCAATAACATTCAAGCATAACTAATCAATAAGCAATTCAAATCCAACCAATCCATCTCCAAACCTACAGTTTAAAACTTCTTCGTTAACTCTTTCCATTGACTTGCGGGTCGACATCTTGTAGCCCTGATACATTTCAGACACACCATCTTCAAGAAAAGATTGAGGTAAGTCCACAACTTCTTTACGCTTTTCTCCACCTCGTGTTGTTACCCAGAGTGATGTCTTTTCCCCATGATGATTCTCTCTTTTTGCATATCGCGAGCCTTCTTCAATAATATGACCAGTTGCATCGAGCAGATCTTCCAAGTAGTACGTGGAAACAGGAAACGTCCTCCCAGGAACACTAATCATTGGCGCTCCCTGAAAGAATGAGCAAAACAATCCTTTCCGGAGCAACAAAGCAAATTGAATGAGATTCTGGCGAGAACAAATTCAAAACTAGAATAAAAACAGCTCGACATTGAAGTAAAGCGAGCAAACACATGCTCACCAGTGTCCATAGTTGCAGACATAAGAACTACTTTCAAATCGGGTCTCTTGGTATTAATCAACTGCCGTAAAATCACCAACAAGACATCAGTCTGTTGCTGGCGTTCATGGACCTCGTCGACGATGACATGAGTTATCCCATCTAAACTGTTGTCATCTTGCAAGCGACGCAATACAACTCCGGTCGTGCAAAATAAGAGCTTTGTGTATTGACTACGCTTGTTTTCATTGCGGATTTGATAACCGACCATCTTACCCAGATAGGGTTCGCACATTTCTTCCGCAACACGTTCTGCAACAGATGTTGCTGCCACTCGACGCGGCTGTGTGCAAAGAATCTGAACTTTGTCGCCTAAACCGTCCATGAGAGCTTCCTCCAATAAATATTGAGGGCATTGCGTCGTCTTTGCGGGTAAAAAATAATTTGTGCAAACAATAAAGAAAATAAGCTTATGAAATGAAGATAAAGGCAACACAAAATATTGCAATCAATGCTTGGCATGGCGTTACCTTTCCAGCCCCAGTTTCTGCGCACAATATCGTAACGGAGTTCTGGCGCACTGATTCCAAGACTGTTTGCCTGAAGGATTCCATTGGAAGCGAACGCCTTATCGCTTGCATTTTCTGGTAGGACGGAGTGGACTGGCGCTGCTTGAAACTAGCCTGCATTTTCTTGCCTAGCCCTGTGGCAGTGATCTTCAATCGAACAGGAAGTTCTTCTGTTATGCTATCTTCCCAGTCGTAAGTTTCATCATCAACGATGGCGTCATCCTTATTCAAGTCATGTTTTGGACACATCTGAAGGGCATTCTCTTTAGTAGGTTTGACAGTTTGATTTATTTGGAGGCCAGAAATCAAAGACATGAAATGATCCAATCGTTGCTGCTTTGCAGCGTTGGATTCCTGTAGGACTTGATCCTTCTCCTCTTTCACCTTATTTGTCCAAGATAGCCACAAGTCACGAAACGCTGGAGGGAATATTGAGTAAAGTTGTAACGTGGGGTCTGTGGCATACAGAGCATGTGTGGCAAGGTAGTCTTTGAGGCTGCTATCCTTTTGAAAATCAACATGTCTTGCTTCCCATTCCATCACATGTTGATTCTTTTTTGTTGCGACAGACAAACGAAACCCTTCATTGCAAGGAAGTTTGAAGTATTTTGGTTTGTGAAGCTTTTGCTTTTTGCATATTTCCTCGAGCTTCTTCTGCGGCGTTGTTCCTGTCCAGCCTTTCGGGATCCGGCAATCTAATTGTTGGGTGGTTTTCGGTGCAGCTTTTGGTTCAGTGACCACATCCTTATCATCATTAGATTGACCAAACACGTCAAATATACCGCCGCCGTATTCTTCGTCCTCCTGCTGTTCAACAACGGCATTGCTTGCAACCTCAGCAGCCCCATTGTGCTCCTCCTTTTGTTGCGGCTTAGCCTTGATCCGTTGTACCCTTTTCCGAAGTCCCGCCACTTGCTGCCTCATCTTTTTGACTTCATTCTGCAATTGCTTAATTTCATGCTTGCTTCTCATGTAATTGTTGGCATCATTGTTCAAATCAGCCTCCATGTCCCTGAGTTGCTGTTCTTCCTCAGCGAGGCGGATCTCTTCTGGCGAAAGAAGCTGCGCCTCCAACTCGTCGTCCATTGATAAATGTGCCTCCTCCGCTACCACGCCGGCCTCGCCGTCCTCTTCGTATTCATACTGCTGCAAAAGCCACTTTTTGCGTTCCTCTTCTTCCTCTCGTTGTTGATTTTGCAATTCACCAGCTATGCTACTAGCAGAAGTAGCGACTTCGCTATGATTTGGTTTTGGAGTGGCTACAAGTATATTCTCTTTGTGAGCGTCAACGACAATAGAGCCCGCAGCAGGCACGGCCGGTTTCAAGACCGACAACGATTCCGATGTAGTGACTGTCGAAAGAGTCTCTCGTAGTTTTATATCCGTGAATAACGCCGGCAATTCCAGCGTGTTTAAGTTCAAACACAACCAATCTAAAGCCGTCTCCAATGTAATTTCATACTGAAGTGATTTTACCACTTGTTCTACTTGACTATCGGAGAATTTCAACTCTTCCAATCGATCAATAATGTTGGACAGCCTCGATTCAAAGCGATCCGAAGGAGGAACAACCGATGAGGTTATATTTTCTGCCTGTTTTGTGCCCTCGCCATTAGTTCGTAGCTCTAACAGTGCTTTGATTTCGTTGTGAGCTTTTGAAGATACAGAGGTGGACGTTGTTTTGGTAGTAGCGCTGGACGGTTGCTGTTGTTTTTGTTGTTGTGTAGATCCTTGAAAGTAACCTCTGGCGCTATTCTGCGCGGATTTTTTCTTTTTGGCCATTGTGTCTCAATGAGAATTGTTGCTTTATGAGTGTATATGCTTATGAATTGAAAACTGATCTACCCTCTAAATTGGAGAATAAAATCTATCTTTGCTCACGTAGTAAACCTGCCAATTTATGAATGAACGAAAAGAAAAATGTACACAGCAATCAAATTGGACGTCAGAAGATATGAAAACTATATGTCCTCATGGAAAAAAGAATGGCCTCTCTGATTACAATTTTGTGCACGATTATTTCTTCACAAATTCAATAACATTCATCCCACGCAATCTCCGGGCAGCATTGATTTATTTCTATCCATTTAATTTTCTGCCATCCACCATAAAACAATCGCGGATTTGCAAAAATCCTCCAAAACGCGCCTCTTGCAACAACTGATGAATATTAAAACATTGCAATGATTGCAAATAGTCACCCCAAAATGTGCTTGCGCGTGTGTGTTACGTCTTTTTTGTAATAAAAACAAAAAGTTTGACAATCATGGATTCGAAAAATAATCCATCCATCCATCCATCCATCCATCCATCAGAGAAAGAGAGCTTTTACTACGCCGAAAATCCACACCCAAAACTCTAGGAAGCGCTCTTGTATTCACTTACCGACGGTTCATTATAATTATTCAGTAGTTATCCCGCACATCTAGTAATAAGATATTACTCTATCAAACTGTAGCGTCGCGTTGCGTGTGCGTGTGCGGTAGATGCCATTGCATGCTCTTGGCGGTGATGGATGTCGGCGAGGATGCCGCTGGTCAATAAAAAATGCAAAAGGTCCGTGGGTGCCTAGAGTAGATACTACGTAGTAGATGATAGATGATGATGATAGTAGATAGAGCGTGTCTGCTGTCTGCTGTCTGCTGTCTGCTGTCTGCTGTCTGCTGTCTGCCCACATCGCGAGCTATGCGTAGATTAGCTCGTAGGAGTAGTATTTACTCACGATTTATCTCTTGTCTCTTGCGTAGAGTAGGTAGTAGATAGTAGTACCATATCATACCCTGATTGTTGGTGAAAATGTATTAGCTTTTTGAAAGTGTATTTGGTCAAGAAATTTGAAGATATTGCTCACACACCCAGTGCAGAGTTCCGGGTAGTCATGGCATCAAAAGACATATGCAGGGTACAAAATCAAATAATATCACTCAAAAAAACGGGATTGTTACATTTGGCAAAATTTGTTATAATACTCGTATTATATTATTTCATAGTGTATTAGGTGCCAAAATATTCATAATTAACGTATTGATGGCATTACGTATCTGGTACGCTTTCACCAACAAGCAGGGTACTTGTACGCGAGTCACATAATCTCCAAATAAAATGAACCATTGGTTGTATCTAGTGGAGTAGCAGGGAAGACGTTTGATTCAGTGCTGTTGTGTGAGCAATGCTCAACCCCTCACGGCATTTTGCCCATGGCCCATGATCTTTTGATTTTATTTCAGGTGATAGGTGTTGCTCCGCAATACTTTGATAAACTGATATCCATATTTTGAACATTTTGCCCAAGAGGAGCAGAGATAGGAAAAAGTGAAAGTTAGCTTTCAAAGTTAGAGTTAGAGCAGTCATTTAACTCTAACTCACCTAACTTTATTTTAAATTCAAAATTACTAACTCTAACTCAC
>JALLAR010000079.1:0-25965 GCA_036939335.1 Conticribra guillardii
ATTATTCTCAATCTGCATTTATTGATTGTTGGTATTTGGAATAATTGCAGCCTTTGGGCAACATGGTAGAGGGCCGGACCCCCTGCCTAGATATTGTACCTTAATAAGGTGTGACCACCTATGGTACTCTTCTTGTCCGTCAAAAAATAATGGTCTAACGCTCAGGATGTTTTGTTCGGGACAGAGGGAGTGAACGAAAAGATGATACTGACGCGACTTTGATAGAGAGAGCGCGAGCTGGAAGATCCCAAACGGCCTGTAGACGTCCACGTAGGACTCGGTATAAAATATTACATATTTGGGATCTTCCAGGAGACCGTGCTTGCTTGGCTGTTGTGTTTGAGGGATTCACATGTATTCATTTACGTAGAGCAAGCAGGCATACCGGACAGAAATCCGTACACTCGTTTTCATTAAGGACTTCATACAAGCACAAATATCTTTTAATTATATTGCCCGATATAATATGTTGGTGGCAGAAATTGAGTATTTTGTATTTTGCCTCTCTCCCCACTCTTTCACTCGAATAGAAGAGATAGAGATACAGAGATGATAAGTGCGACGATCTGAAGAGAAGAAAACACTCTCTCTAGAGAGCGCTCTAGAGAGAAAGAGATAACCTACATACTCTTCACAGAATCACCCCCCAACAGAAAAATAATATCTTCCATTTGACCACATCGAAGGAATCAATACTTCTCAACGTAGGAATCATTCACAAAGTTACGTGTCTACAGAATCCGATACTACTACCTACCTCTACCTACTACTGCCTTCTGCTCTTTCAAGACCCGCCCGCATGCAGCGAGCGTCCGACGACCGAGCGACGGCACCGACGGGACCACGAGCGCCACAAACTGTTTTTTATCTTTCTATCCCACGTGACAATGGTGATATGGTGTCATCCTCCACATCTTATGAAATAATCACAAAAAGCATGGCATTCTCACAAGCATAATTATTTGAAAAGGATTAAAGGCTGAGGTTAACAAAGCTTATTCTCCTCCTCAATTTGGATCACATTTTTGATCAAGTTAAATAGGATGCTCCGACGACAAAATTGAAAAAATAGAATGCCCCCATTTCAGCAACCCAGTGTGACATCCCCCTCGCCTTCGCCGCCCCCACCGCCCACCACAATGGCCGAATCCTCCTCCTCAACTAGTACCACTGCCCCGGCGTCCTACCCTGCAAACATGGCCTTCTCCAATTGCATTCCTCCCCCACCACCCCGAGAGGTTGCCACGGGCGTGGCCAATCTCGGCAATACCTGTTACATGAATGCGGCCCTTCAAGCCTTGGCCCACGCTCCGGAACTGTGCCATGCATTGGATGCCGAATGCCACGTTCGAAACTGCCCCGTCGCTCTGAGAAACGAACGCCGAAGGAGGCGTAGAATATTGAGAGAGCAGCAGTTGCAACAACAACAACAGGAACAAGATCAGACATCAAACAGGAAGGGAGGAAGCGACGACGCCCAATCCAACAATAGCGACGAAGAATTGTCCATTAAAAATTCCCCAAACACCAGCAGTCCCTCGCGTGACAATAAAAAATCCTCCAAAAAAAGACGTACCAGCCGCGACAGAAAACGAAGCGCCAGTCGCGACAGAAAATCCGACGATGAGACGACTTCCGACACGAATAATGGTGGCGGCGAAGACGAAGAAGAATTTTGCACTCTATGCGAAGTTGAACGACTATTGGGACGGGTTCATTCTCGTCCGGATGAGGTGATTGACGATCCGCTCCTCGCGCCGGATCAAGATGTTGTTGTTGAGGGGGGTGGTAGCCACGCCAATTTGAGTTTGAATGGTGGGGACCCATCGTCGGCTGCTGATTCCTTGGCTGTGGTCCCTGAAGCCTTTGTTTCGGGTTTTATGTACAAGGTGGCACCGTGGTTTAGAAGAGGCGTGCAAGAGGATTCTCATGAATTTTTGAGATTGTTGATTGACGCCATGCAAAATAGTTGCAAGGAGGCACGTAGTAATAGTGCAGAGGAACATAATCGTGCCAAGGAAAGGGAGCAAGATGGGTCATCCGAGGAAGATGCAGAGTATCCATTTCGTCTTTTTCGCGGAACTGTGGAATCGAATGTTAAATGCTCTGCCTGCCGTTCCATTTCTCGTAAAATTGATCCTATTGAGGATATTGGTCTTGATATTCTTCCAGTAAGATCCAATGCAAATGCAGGACGATCTGGGGGCTCTTCACGTGGGGCAAGTTCAAGTTCTCGTTCAACTTCTCCAACGACTCCTTCCATGGGTTGTGGTTTGGCAGATCTTCAACAAGCCCTTGAAAGGTTCATTTCCATAGAACACCTCGATTCAGGATATAAATGTGAAAATTGTGGGAGGTTGGGTAAGGCTACGAAAACATCAAGGTTGGCATCTATTCCCCCGATACTCACTTTGCATCTGAAGAGATTTCGTTATGGAAGCATGGCTTCTGCAAGTGTGTCCACTGCTGGAGGCAACAGTAATGGAGGGTCGTCTCGTAGTAGTCGGGCTGCACGTGGGACTTCAACTTCCTATGCAGATCCAGTTGTATCTGATTATGTAGGCCCGTCAGGATCTGCTAAGATTGAAGGGCACGTTCCATTCCGCCTTGTCTTGGATATGAAGCCATATTTGACCCCCGAGCTCCAGTCCACCATTTTTAAGAAGGCTTTTTGTCGATTGTTTGCTGTGGTGGTTCACACTGGCAAGAATAGTCACAGTGGGCATTATGTTGCGTATGTCTGCAATGTATCCAAGAACGAATGGTGGAAAATGGATGACGCCAAGGTAATCCGAGCAAGTTGGGGGGAAGTGGAACGTGCGGAGGCCTACATGTTATTTTATCGAGTGATGGATCACCCTGTTGCGAAGCAGCTCAAGGCAGATGCCGAAGCCAAAGCAGCAGCCGCTGCTAAAGCTGTTGCACAAGCCGAGGCAGCAAGGTTGGCAGCGCAAGAAGAACAGGAGGCCATCGCAGCTGCTGCTGTGAAAGCTGCTGCAATTGCAAGTGGAGAACTGGAACAAAAATCTGCCATCAAAGCCGAGGGTGATAAAATCCCTGATGTTGAAGCCTCTTCTAACGAGCCTGTTGAACAGGACGTTCCTATTGGAAAACGGAAGCGTCCAGATTTAGCATCAGGAGAGGAATGGGCTATGACACATACTTCCCTCCCCGAAGAGTTCTTTCCACTTTTCCGCCGCATTGAGGAATTTATTGAGGAGAATGTCACCTTCAATCCGGAGTTTTTCCGCTACATAACTGAGGAATACAATCGCATGTCATCCAAGTTAGGTGGGGGAAAGGGCAAGAACAATAAGAAGATCAAAAGTTTGTTAGGCAATGGCCCCAGTGGTGTCTACCCCCCTGAAGATGTCCAAGGTGGTGCACAGGACATTCGAGAGGGGATTCTAGACTTGTTTCATCAAATTTCAATCATGTACAAGTCAACTGTGAATAGGAAAGATACCAAGAGCAGTGGGCTATTTTTGGTTCCAAAGAAAATAGAAGAATTTATAGCCAAGGATGAGCCCCCAGTGCAAACAGTTCTACCCACATTGACTGTTGATGATGAACTGATCATTCCAGACCCCACTGAGAGCTATGACGGTGCTCTTTAGCAGTGCACACTCGGGTTTATCATTGCTGCGGTATCTAATATTTAAGTTTAGCTCTTTTGATTCACCTCGTGTTGACGTAGAGATGACTTTTTAGAAAGTTTACTACGAATAAAATGACTTTGGCTAAAAGGCGTTTAATTTTTGGTCATGGAATTATTTTACTTTATCATTTGGATTTATCTTACTCCATCTATATTTAATTTTTTGTTTTCATATAATGTGCACTGTTTAATAAGTGCCAAAATCTATGCCATCTTCTTGCTGCCTTGAAGTCATGCAAACAAGGTCTTGTTTTCTGATGAGTTTTTGGATGCTATTATCACTGATAATCGTTCTGAAGCTTTCAGGCAAATTCGGTTTTTGTGCTGTAACTGTCTTCAGTTCCTATGCGGGTGAGGAAAATTGATACTACTACAATTGTAGACATTGGAAACTCTAGAGCTCAATGCAGTGCCATGGGCTGTGGCTGTGGTGGCAATATTTGACTTGCTTTCGTGGTTTCTTCTAATAAACATTAATTTTACTGGTGAACCATTTTTGCTGCTATTACTTTCTGTGCCTACCTAATGTGGTCAAGAAAAAATATGACGAACCAATAAAAAATTAGATATTTTTGAAATTTGGAATTGAGGATACCAATGTGGTCCAAATGATTTCAAGTTAATATTGATTATTTGCAGCTAGACATTGATTGCTTCATGCCCATTAAATGCTCTAAAAATTGCACTGTTTTCTATGCAAATAACTGTCTTAACACTGAGGGACTCAATCTCATTACCGTTATGTTTTTTATCCAACTGAGACATATTAGTAGAACAGTATAACACATAGAGATATATATCAATATGCTTGATATGAAACATTACTTTGTTTGTTGTCTGAAATATTTTACCGTTCAGATTTCAGGTCCATGTATTCATGTGCCAATAGTAGCAAAAAATACTCCTTCCAATGTATCATTTGAATCCACAATCGAAAACAGAATCATTGGTATTGAAAACGAAAGTAAAAAAGGATGCTCGCCTTAATATTGATATTGATATGATTTTGAATTCATGTCATACTTCTATTTTTATCTATTACTACTATTGTTTATCTATCTATGTAATTATGTATGTGTATTGTACTACCCATATTATATATTATTATGATTATGATATTTTAATTCAGCAGTAAACAATTGTAGATCTCTATTTTTATCTACAGTTATTTTTTATTTGACAGATGACAATACTGTGAATTTATTGATGCTATGCTAAATTCTGAACTTGGTGTCAATCATTTGCTGAGCACATAAACACAATGTGCATGTGCATGGCTTAATACGTGAATGCAATTACAATTACTATACACACACACTGCCACTGTCACTGTATCATTGGCATCATCTTGTCAGCAAGAGAAAAAGAAACCTAGTAAATTGAACTCGTTTGGGGTAAGTGATAAATATAATGGTATGAGCAATTTTTGTGGACATATGCATAGAAATTCTATCACAATGCATCATCAGGTTTATTTTATAAATATATATATATGTGTATATATATTGACAGGTGTGGCCTTAGTCTTTAGTCTTAGTATTCAATATGATATATGATTCATTCATAGCAATGCCCAATAGTACTAGATATTGCCTTTCCTTAAATGTTGGCAACGTTTTTCAGAGACTGATGCAACCTTGCTCTTGCCGTTCTTGGTTCTTGCTCTTGCCATAATTTCTTACGGTATCATGAATTTGAATTACTACTCAACTGAGTCTGCGTCCTGAGTGAGTTGAACCATACAAGACAAGAACCATGCTATGAAATTTTGATTTGGGTTGGAGTTTGGAAAAAGTGGTGTGCAGCTAATTAATGCAAATAATCATAAAGTCAAAGCTGACGAAACATGGTGGTAGTGGTAGATAGAAGGGTGGGGTGTGGTGGGTGGATGAGGGAGTTGTGCGCTGGGCCCTGGGCCCAGACTCGACTCAAAATGGGAATCTTTGAAAATCTTTTTCTCCTTGCGCTGCGACCTGCTGCGACTGCACTGACGTCTTATGACGTCAATGCCTTCATCACAAAGAACACTGACTGGCGGCAAAAAGCAGGCAAAACGGCGAAGAAAAACACACAAAACCAAAACTCGACGAGCACGACGATGGGAAAATGAAATCAGGAACGCCAACATGAAGATTTCCTTACTACCTTACCAAACGCAGTCGCTCCTCTCGCAGCTCATTTTAGCACTATGCGTGCTAAGAATGCAGGTGCAAGGAGGGGCTGCTTCGTCGTCATTCCTTCAGCCGTCGCCATGGAAGCAAACCAGAATTAGCATTGCCGTGCCTTCTGCGTTTGTTGGGGTGCCGTCGAAGCCATCGTCACAACTATCGCAGCGTGTAGTACGAACGACAAGAATAAGTAGTAGATCTCGTCTATCAAAACAATACAGACATTGCGATCACAGTAATGCTCGAAGAAATATTCGGCTCATTGACGAAACAATATTTAAAAAGTCTATTCCATCATGTGCATTGTCCATGTCCTCGTCACCACAGTCTGGAGAAGATACCAGCATCGAAGTAACCCCATTGAAAATCCAAGAATTGGACGTCGACGGAACTATCTCCTCCTGGACTCGTCTCGTAAACTCCATCCCGAGACTAAAGTACAAAAAGGAGAACAACGTCCACTTAATTCAACAAGATGATCTTGATAAGAAAATCCTATCCACCGCCATTCCCACCATGCTCAATTTAATGGTAGTCCCTCTCGTGAATGCCGTCGATACTTTCTACGTAGGACAATTGCGCAGTCCTCTCGCATTGGCGGCACAATCGGCTGCCAATCAATGTTTCTTCTCCATTTACTTTCTGGCAGCATTTTTGCCCACCATTACAGCACCTCTTGTGGCAGAAGCGATTGGGAGAAAGGATTGGGATGGTGCCAAGGAACGTGTTTGTGAAAGTTTATTTCTATCCAATGTTTTGGGTGGGACATTTTGCGCAATACTTCTTCTGTTTCCGAAACTTGTTTTGAGGATGGTATTGCCTTCGTCTTTGACGGAGGCTGGGGGTGCGGCTGCCGCGGGAATGGGTGTGATGGATTATGCGGTGCCGTATTTGAGATGTAGGGCGTTTGGGATGCTTCCTGCATTATTCTCTGCAACGGGATTTGCAGCGTATCGAGGACTGTTGAACACGGTAACACCACTGAAGGTTTCTTTGGTGACCAATTTATTGAATGTGATTCTTGATCCTCTGTTCATTATATGGAGTGGGTTAGGTGCATCAGGGGCAGCACTTGCCACGTCTTTCGCGGAGCTGACTGGTTCTGCCATTTATTTGCGGCTTCTTATCCGAAGGAAATTAGTCGACTTGTCAAAAATCTTCAAACCACCAAAGCTCTCCTCATTAATGCCTCTGATTAAAGGAGGCTTGGCCATGCTTCTTCGCCAAGCGACCTTGAATGTAGCCTTTGTTAGTGCTGCGCGAAGAGCACAAGTAATGGATCCAACTGGGGTCTCTGCTGCAGCGTATGGAATTACTATGCAGATTTACAGCCTTGGCGTGGTTGCTCACCTGGGTGTGCAGGGCACAGCGGCAGCATTGGTTCCATCATCAAAAGCTGTCGGGGGTATTGATGCGGCCAGAGAAGTTGCAGACAGAATATTTGCATGGGGAATGATTCTGGGCGTAATCCTGGCGGCGGTGCAATGGCTGGCCTTGCCTGTGATAACACCTCTATTTTCGCCCCTTCCGGAAGTGAGGCAAGCAGTACGAGGGCCAGCGGCAATATCCTCATTTATTCATTTGGTGAATGGATTGGTCTTTGCTGGTGAGGGAACGATGTTGGGACTTGGGGCATTCCGTGATCTGGCATTGGTAACGGCTGTTGGCGTTGGTGTCATGGTGTCATGTTTATCTTCGCCATTGGGACAGACGTTGAATGGGGTTTTGTTATCTTTGGCTGCATTCAATGTAGTGCAAGGGTTGGGTGTGACGTTGCACCATGTGAGGTTTTCACAATTGAGGCGCCGCGGGTTTGGATTTTTAAATGGTCGTAAGAAGTGATGATCTATTAAACACAATTATTCTTGTGCCTGCAACAAAGTGTGGCTCCTTAGTTGAAAAATAAGTATTCTGAAGATAATAAAACATTTTTATCATGGCAAGTTCTCCTGTCCATTAGGTGGCCTCTTTGGTTAAGGAATTATTATAGTTTAAGATAAACTTCATCGATAAAGCATTTTTTCTTGAGCTAATTTCATGTCTTGTGCACCCTTCTCGTGATCATTTTCGATCTCTTGAGCAAACTTTTTTCTTTGACTGTTATGACTAATCTCGTTAAGTCGGTTACAAGAATAATTTTTGTTTTGGCATGTGATAATACATTACTGAACGAAATTTAGTTCCCCTAATCGATAATAACCGATAATGAGAACATAGGCACCATGGATTCGATCAAATGATCTAGTTTAATCGCGCCTCATTGTTACTGCGTTCTCCATAAAACCAAAAACCTATTCATTATCAAGAAACAAAGAGTATTTCGATAGTATATTTAAAACAGATAGATCGGAAACGATGCAATTACTTTATAAATCTTCCGCCATCTTCAATACCAAAGGTGACAAAAGACAAACTCGACATCATGAAACTATCCATATTTCTGCTAACCTGCCGAGAACAATAACAGGAAACGCTTAACATCAAAAATCACTTCTGCAATATCTACTACATAAGCGACAAAGCCGATGCCACAAGTCCAGAAATGGACACTGTTGCCAAGCCTACAATGGCAACTGAACTGCTCGAGGTTTCAATGTTTTCAGCGTTTTCCGTGTTTTCGATATTTTCAGATGAAGTGGCAGCTGCTGGGGCACTTCTCATCTCAATGTAGGATGAGTACTGAACAGGAGTACTTTCCGCAGGCTCCGGGATGGAACGAGTAGTTACCTCTTTGGGGACCTTTTTGCTCTTGGCACTCGTGGTGATCTCTTGGATCTCGGTGATCGTCTTCTCGCTCTTGGCTTTTTTGGTATTATCATCTGGTAGATCGATAGTTGCTTGCGTGAAGGATGCGGCTTTCTTGCTCTTTACGCTTGCAGGGATACTCTGCATCTTTTGGCTTTTCGCGGCAATGCCGATATCAATTGGCGCATAGGACATGCTGATGTTCATGAATTCCAGTTCCCAAAAACCATTATTGATAGACACAAGACATATGTTTAGTGTCAGTGATTGATGTTCAATAGAACGCTCAAAAGACGAACAAGATCCAGTTACAAAAAATGATATGCAGATGATCCACTGACCTGTCAAGATCGACTACATCTAGAAAACGACGAACTTGTCTCCCTTTCTGGCTCTTAGCAGTATTTCCAAATACCTTGAAGCTTGAAGAATGCTCATCGCTATATATGTGGGCGAACATGTATTAACAATCATATATGAGTGTACCATCATGATGGAGGTAAGCGAAATACGAATTGAACTAAATGTATGCAGTGCGAATCACAACTAGATCTCACCGATCCAACTCATCAACATTAAGGATGTGATGGATCTTCTTGCTTTTGCCTGCAGAAGCCTTTCCGCTTTTGCCACCGATCATCATTGCGTAGGACAAACTTTCAAATTGGAAGTGACTTCACACATTGACAGAGAATATAATCAATGGACTAGTTAGTATCGTCGTCATTCAAAAGAATCGCATGTAATATTGACATTCTGATCGAACTGTTGAGCTTACCGATCCAATGCGCCAGCATCATGAAGAAGATGCCTAACAGGTTCTTTCCAGCTCTTAGCCTTTCCCGATTTTGAGCTTGCAACCTTTCCACTTTTCGCTACCACCTCGACGAGCGCGCCCATTGACATGCTTGACCGGTGATCAAGGCGACGAATCTCGCCCAATTCCTGTGTGCTGGTGCCAAACTCTGTGGTGCTGCTTTGAACACCGCACAACGTCGAAGCAAGGGTTAGGTATGGGATGCAAATGTAATATTTCATTGTGAAGATCGAAGATTTTCCTTGTGTGTGGAGTTGATGCCTGGTGACCAAAATTAGAAATTATGAGCTCTCTTAATCCGTCATTGGATGAACAACAATGTGATGGTTCGATGATTGTGTGTGTGTGCTTGTGCTCGTCTTGGAAGAGAATTTGACAGTGACAAAGCCGTATCTTGTGTGAAATGAATCCCACTGAAGATTTGCAACGGCTATTTTCTCGAAAGCATGACATGGATAGTTACTTCTCCCAGGACTAGCATTCTAATAGGAGAAGCCGTTTGTTGTATGAAACCAATCTACCAATAATGACGTTGTCTTGCACGATAACGACCATTTTGGCACAGTATTGCGGTGAATTGTATTGAATCTCGATATTTTTGGCACAAGAAATGAATGTGTTTCACATTAATAAGTATTGAGGTGATGTGTATTGATGCTTTTATGTCTGTATGTGCAGTACCTATGCTGCTGCCAAAAATGAAAATTCATCCACTCTTTTGAAATAATGTTTAGTAACTATGAAATAATGTTTCGTTCTTGTTACTGCTTCTTCTTCTTCAAAACTAATGGTGCGCTTGCATATGCATCGTGGAAAGTGTGAAAGTGTGGCTCCTTAGTTGAAAAATAAGTATTCTGAAGATAATAAAACATTTTTATCATGGCAAGTTCTCCTGTCCATTAGGTGGCCTCTTTGGTTAAGGAATTATTATAGTTTAAGATAAACTTCATCGATAAAGCATTTTTTCTTGAGCTAATTTCATGTCTTGTGCACCCTTCTCGTGATCATTTTCGATCTCTTGAGCAAACTTTTTTCTTTGACTGTTATGACTAATCTCGTTAAGTCGGTTACAAGAATAATTTTTGTTTTGGCATGTGATAATACATTACTGAACGAAATTTAGTTCCCCTAATCGATAATAACCGATAATGAGAACATAGGCACCATGGATTCGATCAAATGATCTAGTTTAATCGCGCCTCATTGTTACTGCGTTCTCCATAAAACCAAAAACCTATTCATTATCAAGAAACAAAGAGTATTTCGATAGTATATTTAAAACAGATAGATCGGAAACGATGCAATTACTTTATAAATCTTCCGCCATCTTCAATACCAAAGGTGACAAAAGACAAACTCGACATCATGAAACTATCCATATTTCTGCTAACCTGCCGAGAACAATAACAGGAAACGCTTAACATCAAAAATCACTTCTGCAATATCTACTACATAAGCGACAAAGCCGATGCCACAAGTCCAGAAATGGACACTGTTGCCAAGCCTACAATGGCAACTGAACTGCTCGAGGTTTCAATGTTTTCAGCGTTTTCCGTGTTTTCGATATTTTCAGATGAAGTGGCAGCTGCTGGGGCACTTCTCATCTCAATGTAGGATGAGTACTGAACAGGAGTACTTTCCGCAGGCTCCGGGATGGAACGAGTAGTTACCTCTTTGGGGACCTTTTTGCTCTTGGCACTCGTGGTGATCTCTTGGATCTCGGTGATCGTCTTCTCGCTCTTGGCTTTTTTGGTATTATCATCTGGTAGATCGATAGTTGCTTGCGTGAAGGATGCGGCTTTCTTGCTCTTTACGCTTGCAGGGATACTCTGCATCTTTTGGCTTTTCGCGGCAATGCCGATATCAATTGGCGCATAGGACATGCTGATGTTCATGAATTCCAGTTCCCAAAAACCATTATTGATAGACACAAGACATATGTTTAGTGTCAGTGATTGATGTTCAATAGAACGCTCAAAAGACGAACAAGATCCAGTTACAAAAAATGATATGCAGATGATCCACTGACCTGTCAAGATCGACTACATCTAGAAAACGACGAACTTGTCTCCCTTTCTGGCTCTTAGCAGTATTTCCAAATACCTTGAAGCTTGAAGAATGCTCATCGCTATATATGTGGGCGAACATGTATTAACAATCATATATGAGTGTACCATCATGATGGAGGTAAGCGAAATACGAATTGAACTAAATGTATGCAGTGCGAATCACAACTAGATCTCACCGATCCAACTCATCAACATTAAGGATGTGATGGATCTTCTTGCTTTTGCCTGCAGAAGCCTTTCCGCTTTTGCCACCGATCATCATTGCGTAGGACAAACTTTCAAATTGGAAGTGACTTCACACATTGACAGAGAATATAATCAATGGACTAGTTAGTATCGTCGTCATTCAAAAGAATCGCATGTAATATTGACATTCTGATCGAACTGTTGAGCTTACCGATCCAATGCGCCAGCATCATGAAGAAGATGCCTAACAGGTTCTTTCCAGCTCTTAGCCTTTCCCGATTTTGAGCTTGCAACCTTTCCACTTTTCGCTACCACCTCGACGAGCGCGCCCATTGACATGCTTGACCGGTGATCAAGGCGACGAATCTCGCCCAATTCCTGTGTGCTGGTGCCAAACTCTGTGGTGCTGCTTTGAACACCGCACAACGTCGAAGCAAGGGTTAGGTATGGGATGCAAATGTAATATTTCATTGTGAAGATCGAAGATTTTCCTTGTGTGTGGAGTTGATGCCTGGTGACCAAAATTAGAAATTATGAGCTCTCTTAATCCGTCATTGGATGAACAACAATGTGATGGTTCGATGATTGTGTGTGTGTGCTTGTGCTCGTCTTGGAAGAGAATTTGACAGTGACAAAGCCGTATCTTGTGTGAAATGAATCCCACTGAAGATTTGCAACGGCTATTTTCTCGAAAGCATGACATGGATAGTTACTTCTCCCAGGACTAGCATTCTAATAGGAGAAGCCGTTTGTTGTATGAAACCAATCTACCAATAATGACGTTGTCTTGCACGATAACGACCATTTTGGCACAGTATTGCGGTGAATTGTATTGAATCTCGATATTTTTGGCACAAGAAATGAATGTGTTTCACATTAATAAGTATTGAGGTGATGTGTATTGATGCTTTTATGTCTGTATGTGCAGTACCTATGCTGCTGCCAAAAATGAAAATGTAACGAATCTTCTAGTTATAATGCTTTTCATTGCATACAAAACGTGTTTTAATTCATTCTCGTTGCTGCGTCTTTTCCAAAATTAATAGTGCGCCTACCTTCACGCCTCAATTTGCCAATACACAATACCATCTTGCACGGGATGCAGATTGCCATATCATCGAAAGTGGATGTGTTGCTCGTTACTTTAATAATATAAGTATCCTGGCCTCATTATGCATTTAGGTCTCTCTCTTTTGCGACGGAATTATTAATATTCATTCTACCTAGGTGAAATGATGTTAAAAGAATTTTATTTCAATCCTGACCTGTCGTATATGATGGTTTAACTGTTGCAGCTATTGGTTTTGCAGGAAGTAGCTTTTCAAACTAATTTTACGTCTAGCACACCCTTCTCGGGATCAATGTTGACCACTTGAACAAGCAATTTTTCGCCACTTTTTAATGTTCCCTTCACTCCGCGACATCTGGCAGTTGCTCCAGCACCAATAATAACGACCTCGTTGTTGCGACCTGTACTCATAGCTTTGACTTGCCGCATATTTTGAATGCCACCAGTAGATGATAAGTGTCTTGCAAGGCTGTGCAACGCAGACACCTGGCCTCGTTGATTTCCACCTCCACGACCTCTAGTCATGGAGGAGGATGTAGTTTTACCGTCTTTCGTTGAGCTCAAGTTTGCAATGGTATCACTAGAACGTGCCGCTATTTTCGTGGCCTCGCGGCATTCCTCTAATGACAAAGGTAGGCCATAGTTGCATAGAACTGAAAGCGCCTGTCTCTGCGCTATCCCATCAATATACCTCCTCAAAGGAGCTGTTCCTAACCGTCCTCCTCTATCTGCACCACTTCCAGCTGCGCGAGGAATGGGATGTTTCGCCCTATTCATCAAAGTGGAAATAGCAAATGCATAAAGATCCAGTGCAGAATCCACAACCCTGTGGCCTTGAGATCGTTGAAAGGAACCACCTACACCGTCATCCCTCATTGGAGCTCTAGCCGCTGCAGTGAGTTCCTTAGAGATTGCTTCTTTGGTTGCGAGACGCTTCTCCCGCTTTTGGGCTGCTTGGTTGAGTTGTTGGTGACGCTGACTCCACAATGAAAGATTTCTTTCCGCCACTGACAGTAAAGCTTTTGTGGTGGACATTGATTTCGGTACATTGTCCTTGCTGCTTTCTAAAACAATGGTTGCATCGACAAAAGATAGCGCAGTTGGACTGGACACGATGGTCTGTTGGATTCGGGAGAATTATTGAACAGGTAGAGTGAACAGTTTAGTTGCGAGTTGTTACTCACACGAATTTGTTTCAAAGACATTGCCCACATACATACCCTTTCCAAACCTGCCTCGAGAAGTTTGCCATCTCTTTCGTCAATATAGGCCCAAAGAGTTACACATCTGTTTACGGTTTCTTTCTCATCGGTGACGAGAGCCAATGCTGTCAATGCCACTGGTGGTAAAAGGTGCAATGGACCTAACGGCAAATCGTATCTGCTTTGGCCTCGTCGTTCGGCTGATTGTCTTAATAAATTAAAATCCAAGTCCTTTTCACGAGGAATAATGACATTTTTGTTCGATTTTTCTTTGTCAAAGTACAAATCAGAAACATCGGCTATATGAATTAGAACCTCCCATTTAGATGCATCTTTGTTAACTTTTCTGCCAGTGGATGATCGAAGGCGTATTCCGATAGAGTCGTCTCGAAATGAGGCACGTTTGGCATCAATACAAACACATGGTAATGAAGAAAGATCTAACCTGCCTTCCAAATAATCTGATTTCGATTTCGTTGATTTAGAGAGACCCTTGTTTCTAGATAATGAGCTTTCACTGGCCAATAATTCTCGGCGCCCATTTTCATATCGTGCCAATGACCTCGCTGAATCCAGGACCTCTGGAGGCCAAGGTTCAATTAAACTCTTTGTCCTTTTGTTTGCACTGCCGTTGTTTGCATCTTCCGACCATCGTCCAATTTGAATCAATGCCGAAGTTGCCCCTTGAGGTGTCAGAGGCAAATTCATGTTTGCTAACGCTTCCCTTACATCCAGTTCCAACATACGTTGATCATCTTCTTCGTTGGATCCATTTCTCCATTCATCGCCCATGGCAAGACATTCTAGCCGATGTGCTATGCGTTCGTCTGCTGCTGTGAATATACGAGGAGCATCATTGTCATTGGTATCACCACTAGTAGTCTTTGATGACCCTTTTGTTTCATCCCCAAGAGAAGCGAATTTTCGACCCTCTGCACCAGCTTTAACACTTGGATCAACTGATATCCATCCTCCATTGACCAATGTGACTTCTTGCACAGCCATCTCCTCTGAATTATCTTTCCCATTGTATTCAACTGTGACAAATTGGCATGATCTACGCTTAAATCGGCCTCCTGACACTGCATCCTTTGTCAAAACCTGAGCCGACACTATTCGTCGAATAATTTTCTCATTATCCCCATCACGACAAAAATCCGAATATAAGTAATCTGTAGTTAATGCTGAATCCACCATACGAGATATTCGATCTTCTCCAACTTTGAGAAGATTACGCAATAGTTCTTCAAGACGTGGTGGATTCGAAAAGCGGTTTGCTAATTTGGGTATTTGTTTTTTCGTGAGAGCGTATCGATGATTGGAGGGGGGTCGTGAGCGATTAGCGAGCCGGCTGTTGTAGAGTGCTTGCATAGTTTTTTCAATGGGAAGGATATTGTTCTGTAAAGATTGTTGTGCTTCTTGAAAAGTAGATTGTAGGGTATGAATCAAGTCATCAATGGAACTGCCGGTTTCTGTTGAGGACAATAAAGAATCATGAAAATCATCCCACACAGTAGTCATCTGTCCTGTGATGGTGAAACACGGAGCACGAAATTCAAAGCGTTAGAAATAAGATGCAAAAATAAATAAATAAGGTTGCAGGTACATGAGTCGCACATGGAAGTGCATAGAAATCAATGATGATTAACAATGATAAATAATATTGATATGACGCACCAATATCAACAATTTTCTTCTCTTGCAGCAAGCCATCATCGTCCATGACTAGAACCTCCAACAAAGGAGGTTTTTCATTGTTTTCGTCCCATGATGGCGATGAAAATGAAGGTGCCTTCAAACCAACAATCAAACATAATTTCAAATTTTTGCCCTCATACATTTCTGCAGGCAAGGCACCATTTTCTGCCAGATCGGTATTTGTAAGTGTCACAATACGGCTGCCAAATCCATATCTTTTCAAACTTTGCTTTAGCTCGCCATTTTCTTCGTTGGAGGAAGAGGATGATGATGACAATATTGACGAGTGTGTATTCCATCTAGAATATGATAGTGGCGTTGCTTCATCCTTTAGAGAATTCAGTTTGTTGACATCATTGCTCATTCCTCTCCTCCGCTGCGAATTCAAATGTCGACATAATATTAGCCGCTGCTGTTCACATGAAAATGATGTCACCGACCACGATAGCGTTGATGACGACACCAACAAATATGCCAATGCCACAATTCCTGCATATTTCCTGCTCCTATAAATCATATATTGCGATGGGCGCGTTCGTCGTCGATGCAGTGGTTGCTCCGGATGAAAGCTCATTGCATTTGTTTTTGCTAATTTTTCTGCATTTTTGGTTCGGTTTGTAAAACTCGGAAAAAATAATAATGGATGGTGCGTGATGGCTTATGATTATTATTTATTGTTGATAATATTTTTTTAGGTTACACGTGGTGGTAAGAGTCCTCAATTTTGAAGATCCCAAATTTATAAACTTTCATACTTAACCCTACGTGACTTTCTCCGTTCCTTTTTGATCTTCCGGATCTTCTAAGAGACCGAAAACTTTTCATTTCTCATTCCCGTCCGTTGACCGTTGAGCTCAGTCGCACTCACTTCATTCGCTTCCAAGACGCTTGATAATTCACACAAAAGCTTCCACAATCTTATTATTCAGGATCAATCTCGCTCAATTTTTGCGTTTCATAAATCATCAAAATCAAAACATGCCGAAGACATCGCCTCAACGACGTCCAAACCAACTTGAAAGGTGCCTCATACAGTACGAACGCCGTCGCAGTGCTCCACCCCCGCCAAGGAATGCAAATCCAATTAATCCAACAGAGATCCAACAAAATAACCTAAATGTATCGCGATATTGCAACTCTGGTCTCGGCAAAGGAGGTGCTCCAGGTGGCTGTTTTTACGAAAAGGCGAAATCAAGAAATAATCGTCATAAAGAAGTATATCGATCTACGGCATTGGGCCAGGCAGTAGTAAGGGAAGCAGTGCCTTTGGGACGGAGTTTGAAAAGGCAGTCGTCATTAGATTCTCAAAAAAGTAAGCCTTTGGGGCGGTGTTTGAAAAGGAAGTTATCATTAGATTCTCAAATCAGTAATTCTTGTGTTGACAAATCTTCAACAAAATCAAATGGTCATCATTTTCACTCATCTGCTGCATTGGCCAAATTGAGGGAAGGAAAGGAGGCCATGAGAAAGCGATCAAAACTGGCAGAAACATCTGGACCGAGCAACAACTCTCTCAGTGTCAATACTACTTCAGGGTTATCGAAGGAAATGGAGTTGGGATCGTGAGATAATCCGGTTATTATTTAATAATGCGATAATTCAAATAATGCTCGCAACAATCCAGGCGTGACTGCCCATTGTGAACGGTTGCAAAGCACTGACAAAACAAATCATCAGCAAACGAAATGATGCCAGAATAGAGCAACAAATGGTCCACTTCGTTTCTACTGCTTTGTGCGCAATAACCTTGGTAATCGAGTAATCTTTGCCAAAGAACACAAACTTTGTGGGACTTAGTTAGACATGATTCCATGTCTGCCAATATACAACAACAACACACTGATATCTATATTTCCATTTCAATAACATCATTCTCGCTATAATAAACAATATCAATGCATTTAAAATGAACTGCTATGATGTTACTCGTTTATTCTATTGATCTATACGTCGCGGCATTGTATCATACAATTTAGGATTGGATTTAAAATCTATTTCGACTCCCGGAAGTCACTGATGTCAAAAGAAATGGTCACAAATTCAGTTCCCTTCTGCGGAACTTGGATCTCCAATGATGTTGATGAGGTCCGATCCTCTTCATTCATGGGTTTTTGCTTTTTAGTCTCCCCTTGAGGGCCGTCCTTCCTAGCTTGGATCTTTGCCTTATTGTTACGTACCCGACGCACGATCAGACGTAGATAACTCAGATCAATAGGGGTCAATATCTCCTGAGGAAATTCTTTCACCATTTCATCAAACTTTTTGAGTCTTTGTGTTGTGATTTTGAATTTTTCCTTTTGTTTGTCTGCGGGTAGGCTATCCTGGTATTCTCCTACATCATAGAGACACAGAATATATTAGTGTGGGTAATAAAAGGATAAATTTGATGGATGCGTCGATATTTTGCTAGTCTCAAGTAAAAGACGATTGGCGCTTACCTTCAGCGGTGCACCAATCATCATAAGCATTTGAATAATGAAATAAATTCTCTTTCAGCTCCTTTGGTAAATTGTTTTCTTTCTTTTCTTCAGTTGTCACCTTAGGGGCAGGGATGCTTACAACGAAACACCGCTTTTTCATATTAGCCTTCTTCGGGATGCAAACTTTGAGCCTTTGCCCAGGTACGTTGGGATTCCTTTTAGAATTTAAGGAACAGAAATAACATGTTAAAAGGGTTGATATAATTTAAGTAGCAGAAGTAATATGTTAGAAGGGTTGAGTAAATAATTCGGTGGATTCCATAATTCAAACAACATCAAAAAATACTCACGCAAAAGTTATTTCGTCTCCAATGGACTTGTCTGGTGGAATGTTGACAGACACTTTGACCATGCCATTACTCTTTTTCTTTGTTGGGAGTTCTTCGGAGGTCAATTCCTTGATCATTTTGACACATGCATTGTACCTCCTTGTGACAAGCTTGCGGAGCCGTGCCGCCTTTTCCTTTGGTGTATTCGGCTTAGGTTCCGATTTGGGTGAAGATGATTTTGGTTCTTTTGGTGTAGAGCTCTTATTCGACTTTTTGGTTTTCACTGGACTGACCATTCCTGTCGTTTTTTCCTTGGCATTGCTGCCTTTGTCAGCTTTTGGCTTAGGACCTGGTTTATTCTTATTCTTCTTTTTCTCGGGTTTGGATTTATCCGTAACCTTAGCTTTTCCTTCGGTCTTATTCTTCGCTTTAACTTCAGATTTGTCCTTAGCTTTCTCTTGGGACTTTTTCTTTTTCGTGCTGGAAGTGGAAGCCGCTGACTTTTTATCCTTTGTTTGTTTCAGTTTCTTCTTTTTAGGTTGCCCTGGGGTAGCCTCCTCCTTTCCATTTTTGTTTTTTGTTTTTGAACCTTTTGGTCTGCCTAATTTTTTTCCATCACCCATATGTGCGCGTTTCTTAACATGCTTCTTCTTTGATGGCGCAATAACAATATCTTCGTCTCCTTTCCAGCCCTCCGCCATCTCTAAATCGCCAACGTTAACAAAGAACCCATCATCAAAGTCTGAGTTCACATCATCTTCCGAATCATCATCAGATTTGTCTGCCTCATCGCTTTCTTCTCCCTCTGCCTTGGGTTCTCTCTCCCCTCCATCTGAAATTTTCTCCAGCTTCCGTTTTTTACGCTTACTGGCTTCCTCCTCTATCTTAGTCTTTCCATACGAGCTTGATGCTAAAACTTGATCCGCTACTTCCTCTTGCAAAAGTGAATCATCAAGAAAGTCACCATCGGCATCATCATAGCAGGATCCTTTCCCATCGTCATCACTTTCATCCCCCTCTTTGGAATTATCATCCTCCTCTTTGCCATCGACTTCTTTCTGCTCTTTCTTCTTCTTGCTCTTTTTCTTTTTGGCTTGCTCTCTTTCATCGTAGTCTGCAATCATCACGCCACGAACATATTTGGCTTCAAGATAATCAAGAACTGACCCATATTGATCCCTATTTGGCAGTCCTTCCTCTGAATCCTCATCTTCGTCATCCAAATCTTGAGATGGATTTCCAGCTTCACCATTATCATCACGAGACTCTATACCACCATCATTGTCATTTTTTGGTAGCTTCATTTTTACCACACCTGAATTTGGATCAGTTATACTCTTCACCCAGCGCTGAATTCTACGAACTCGTTTCCGCCGCGTACGTCGCATGGCCACCCCCAAATCGGCAGTAACATGCAGTGGCACATCTATCAGGATGGAATCTTTGGTAGGACATTTCCGTGGCCGTTTACATTGCGGTTGCAATTCATGTTCCTCCCCGACATTCTTTCGCTTTTGACCTTGAGAAGGTAGAGCAGAATGATAATCATTGTTGACAGTGTTGTCAGCATCGTCGTTTTCCCCGTCGTCACTGGCGATCGCATTTTTGCCATCTTCCTCCTCGAGATCATTGTCGCCATCGTCTCCATCTTCCCCTTCAAGATCCACAGACCCTTCGTCGCCCTCTCCATCATCGTCGACGTCTTCATCTTCATTTTCCTGTGTTTCCTTTTCGGGATTCACTTCGTCTCCTGTGCCCGGCTTTACATCGTAATCATTGATGTCAATTTCGCGAGATGCGTCCTTGCCCTCCTCTGTCGTGATTGCATCGGCGTTCGCTTCGTCGTCGGGAATTTTGGATGGCATTTCGTTCAATTTTATTCGTCAATTTATAGCGGTAGATCCCTGCTGTTTGGAAAGGGGTGTCGCCAAGCAAAGTTTTGCAAATAATATCCGTTGGACTGGTGCTGAGGTAGATGACGCGACGCAGGGATGTGGTAGGCAAGCAATGATGGTTAAAGGACAAGACTGTCTACTGTCTATGCAAATTGGAAGTCCCTCGTTGTTTCTTCATATGCGATAGGTGGGTTCACTGTACTAAATTTTATTGCCAATAACAACCCGGCAGTAAACGCTTTTGAGAGGGTCGGTCGTTGGGGGTTTGTGACAATGGCCGACAGTGCAGTGGTGGCATATGAAAGGACGGATCTTTGCCGATCGAGCGCGCCAAATGCCAAATCATCATTCTTTCTGAAATCTTGGTGGGGTGCATGCACGTGCGTGCTGGGAAACATGCCTTGATTTTAACTAACTATAAATGTAACATTTTCAAATTCGAGATAAGAAATCAGAAGCATTCATGGCCGAGTGGTCTAAGGCGTTGCACTTAAGATGCATTGTACATCTGTACGCGTGGGTTCAAACCCCACTGAATGCACTTTGACTTTTTTTGCCTCAAAATACATCACTAATCATTATTTTTGCCATCATGGACTTTGCAGTTCAGTTATATTTTTGCGATCTTCTTTGCAATAAAAAACATGTTACAACATTGGTATTTTAACATTTTATTTTGTGATACAATCTTCACAAAAATTGCTTACAAGAAAATGAATTATCAAATAATATAATAATGCTGGTATGTGCAATTTTATTTTGTGATACAATAGGTTTGGTGCAAAACCTGCATACTAATTAAATGAATGAGTAAAATTGATTAAATCAAATGAAGGGGGTGATATTGAGATGCCCTAGCCCAATAAATCCCCCTTCTATTTCTAGAAGTTTGGCTAGTGTATAAGTGTAAGAAACAAGATGGGTTTCCATCCTGCTGAGTGGATCGTAGTTCTACGCAGACGTCTAAAAACGTCTGTCCGTCATTCTAGCTAGTTAAATTCGCTAGCTTGCGAGAATCTTTTTTTGCCCCAAATTATATAATATTAGGTACAACTTACTCTCTCTAAAATGCCGATGTACATATAGTCCATATATTCAGATAGAGGTACATCTATCTCATGATCATGAATTCTAACACTAATTATTTGATTTTATAGCAGCTTGGGGCAATGGTACACCTTTCGTTTGGTGTGTAATTGAAAAAAATTTAAATATGTAGACTAAAAGTACATATGATACGTACTTTTTATGGAGTTTGTGATGTTTTGTACTGGAAGACATCTTGAGCAGACAATAAAAACAAAAACAAAATAACAAACCCTCGATCATGGCCGTCAGCGCAGCTGGATTGGGCTGCCCAACAACAACTATACCCATAGCCACAGCCACAGCCATCACAAGGGCCCCCGGCTAAGATGCACTGCCAGTGGCCTGCTTGCTAATTAGTGTGTCGTGTGAGCGGACAGCCTCGCGTTCTCTTTTTTCAATTTTGCAGCACGCGAGAGCGGCCGGGCTGACCAACACAGCCATCCCACCCTCCCTAAAAGCAGCCACTCTCTCGGGCACCAGTGTTTTAAAAAACCTGAGGTCATGACCTAGACCTGAGCAATTCTTGCTTGACCTGACCTGACCTTGACCTGGCTTTTTTCTTCAGACCCGGGTCAAGGTTTTTGACCTAGGTCTCAAATGACTAGTAGTGAATAGGGACTCCATTGTTGTTTATATGTTACTTCCCCCTTATTCTTTTCACCCTGTGAAACATGCTCCTCCCTTTCTCCAATTGGCTCAAACTCCCCTGTGAGCACCTCAAAATGATCAATCATGTCAGTCAACATCAATTTTTCAATATCACTAACATTTTGAAAGGAATTGTTGCTCTTGGCAGCAGCCTTCTTTCTCCTCTTTTCCTCGTCCCTTCTATCATTCTCTTCTTTATTTTTCCTGCCCAGATATTTGCAGTACATCTTGTGGTCCTCCTCAAACAGACACATTCTGTACTTGTCCAAAGTATCTTCACCGGGGTTGGTGATGGGGTACATCTTGAAGACATTGGTGTCTTCTACAATGTAGGTGCAGTCAAACTTCAGCACGAAGGACTTGTTGCAGTCATTATTGACTTCCTGGGCATGGTATTGAAAGAGGTGCTTCTCCTCCTCCCCCTCTGGAATGCCCCCCCCCCCTGTAGAGCTCCTTTGCTTTGAGAAGAACACGCTGGTTCCTGTTCCTGTACAGCTTTGTCATGGAAATTCTTGCTGTTCTTCTTACCGTGAGTCTTCAGCATCAAGGCCTGAATACTGACCTGCTCCTTCTTAGCCTTCTTTTTCTTGGGCGGGAACATGATGTCTTGTTCCCATGGAATGCTTAATAATGAATCTGGAGCAATCCAGAGCAATTGGGTGTTAAAGAAGGTGATAATTTGGCTGTAATACATCACCGACAAAATAATTATGTGCTCGCCATTATTTTGCGTCCAAAAATATGTGCCAGATGGTACTTCTGGATGATCACAATCACACTTGTCTGGGGGGGGGGGGTTGGAGTGACAGTAGATGAAGGGGGAGGTGATATATCATTTGCAGTGCTTCAACATGAACTACCAAAGCTCTGGAGATGTTGCAATCATGGGTTTTTTTGTTCTTGATGGTTGCTGTGGTGTTAGGGGTAGGATTATGGGGTGACAGACAGACACGGGGCGCCAGACCTGGCTGCCCTCTATTTTTGGGACCTAGACGTGACCTAGACCTGGACTAACCCAATGGTTGCCAGGTCAAGGTCAGACCTGATGCCAATAAAATTAGACCTGAGCCAACCTTGACTTGGCCATTTGCAATTCTTGATTGATCTGAGACCTGACCTGACCTTGACCTGGCCCAAAAGTGTGACTTGAGGTCACAGGTTTTTGACCTAGGTCAGATTTTTTCAAACTCTGCCGGGCACACACAATACAACAATTAGCCAATGGCAGTGGCGATCACAACTAAGTAGTATTGTAAATACTATTAGAAATAAATAATGATACATGATAAAATAATTGGTTTTATTATTATTTACACTCCTATTCTAGTATTTAATTGATTGTCTAAATAAACATATTACTGCCGTAAACTCACAGTGATGTGTGGAGCCCTTACTACCGGATCGCCATGGTCAACACGATTGCAAATGCAAGATGTGTTGACCTGATGGCTGGTTTAGTTAGGTCTAAGTAGATACTATTGTACTTTTACGTGCAATTGAAATAATTAATGTAATTAATCTGATGTTTTTTCGAGAAAGAGGATTATTTAATCAATAGCCGTGATATTTATTTTAAACCATACCTCCATTTGTGCGTAGGATCTAATAGTAACCTACGATAAGTTATAAAGATATAATTAATATGCAGCAACCTTGCATTTTGGACATACCTGTCCACTTAGGATGGAAACCCATGAACTGTCAACTGTGCATAATTTCAATTGGTTTTGGTTTTGGCATGGAAAGAATAAAAGAGATTGGTCAATTATTTTTGATTAGGTCAATAACATGTCATGTGGCAAAATCCTATTGTTGTGCTGGTTGTTCCTCAATTCATTGTGGAATTTGAAGCAACCTTATCATTAATGAATTATGCAAAAGTAAAGCATCCTCAGACTCAGAATCAGAATCAGAAAACACACATAAACACACACAACATAGAAAAAGAAGGAGAGAGTAGCATGAATCTCCGTCCATACCTTAAGAGAACTATTGAAATGAGTAGATACTAATTGGTTCCAGTTCCATTCCAATCAACAAAATATCATCATCATTGTAGTAAGCGATTCTTCTTTCAATCTCAAGGTGGTGATTCTTGTTGGCAAACTCCATTTTGCAGGTCCTGGATTAGAAGAAAGTTGGATAGATTGCGCGATCAAAGGTATAGTACTGATTCCTACATACCCGAAGGAGCCTTGGAATCAAGTAGTGGCTCAACGCTCAATGCAGCTTAGCTCAACGCCCTTCTTTCGATCATCATCATTACAATTTGATGAACAATAAACGAGGACGTTGTTATTAACACAATCGTTGATCGATCGGCAAACCATTGTAATAAAGCAACCATGATGTCACCAGCAGAAACTTTCAATTGGGTATTCGACTCCATACGTGAAATATTCACAACGCCAATCTCCGGGTGGACATGGACGCAATTTATCATTGCACTGCTCTTATTATCATGCTGTTGCGGCAGTGGCGGGTCGATAGTTTGTTGCTCCCGTGGCCGCAGGAGAAGACGAGGGCATTATTTCTAGAATAATAAGTTATTATTCTAGAAATAATGGTGATGATAGTGGAGGTGATATCGAAGGTGGTGATTATTATCGCTCTGATGAAGGCGACCGACAGCGCCAGCGTCAATTTGATTAATGCGACTGTCAACTGTGAAGTATCTATTAGCGCACCATCAAAGTCAGATAAATCTCTCTGACAACAAGTAGATTGATGCGCACAGCAAAAAATGATTGAATGGTCTATTCAAAGAAAACAATAATCCACGCCCTTGCCACGCTGTTTAGGAATATGTCACAGATACTCGAAATGGGTTGTTTTCACAAAGAATGAAGAACGAGAGACACATATCGTGATGTATACATTCCCCAAGCAGCATCAGAGAGATGAGAATCCTATTTTTATTTTGAGTACTGATTAAAAGTGATCATATCCGCAAGAAAAAAAATCCCCAAGATGAAATGGCTACAAGATTCGAAACGTTTATTAGGTGACGAACTTGTGTAATCTATTTTCTTGGCATGTTATGATTTATCGGAAAGCTCCATTTTTCGTTCAACGCACCGCCTAATCACCGCTGTCATGAAGCCTCGCTAACGGCTGCATCATTCTCTACTGGCATAGATACCGACCTTGAAGCGAGGCAACAAATCTTTGGAGTTTGCCATTTTCAACCCATGGGCATGGCCGTGATGTGATCTTCACTTGTTCAATGACCCATTTGTGGAGAAGTATGATACTTTGAGAATGAATTAGATAACTGTCTCTGTGCACACCATTATGCCAATATCATTTGGAAAAAAATGTCCATCAAGCATTGTTGATGAGAACAATTCTCTGTTTGTCCCATATTATACAGGGCATACAAGCTGTGTTCACATAAAAATTATGTGTCTGCCTCTGCTTGCATTATTCAACACCAGGGTTAGACTAAATGAAATGAAACATGCTCATATTATTATGCTTAATGAAGTTGTGATTACAACCAATTTATTATATGATGGTGTTTACACTTGTCATGTAACCCTCGTAGTATGAATCTACTCAGACCATTGAAAGAAAAGAAGGCACAGAAGATCAAATCAAAAAATCCTACAATTGCATTGACAGAATGCTTATCTCTCGCACTGCAACTCAATTCTGAAAAAGTTTATTGGGAAATTTTAAAAATAAATTATTGCACCTCAATTACTATTGTTGGTTGAATCTTTAAGACTATTAAAAAAAATGTTGTTTCACAGAAAATTGTCACTTTTCTTCTTTGAAGAATCAGCGAAGTAATAAACAGCACACCAATCTACAACAGCACAAGAGTGCACCCCATCATACTTGCCACACAACCACTATGGAGTACTAGTTTAATCATTGCATTTATGAATAACTAGATAGTTGATCGATCATCAGACACACACCCTAGTACTATGCTATTCCAAATACGACAAATGCCCATTATACCGC
>JALLAR010000080.1:0-10269 GCA_036939335.1 Conticribra guillardii
GCCAGCCCGACAATTATTCCAGAAGAAGTGACCATTGTGCCTACTGCTTCTCCCGAATGGAAAGGAGACGCGTGGACTGGAGATGGAAACACCGATGCCCCAACTTTGAGTCCTACACTCACACCCACGATTGCCCCTACTCTATCGCCAACTTTTGGAGAAACTGACTCTGGGGGGGGTAGTGCCAATTCATCCTCATCATCACATGCTGAAGAAATTGGATCTAATGATTTTTCATTTGGGTTCTTCAGGAAAGAGGTCAAGGTCAATTGTGATGAAATCATAACTGATTCATCGTGTGAAAAGGCGTGTGTGAAAACAACATACATTTATGATGGATCTAATCTTGTCAAGACAACGAGCGATGAGTACAAGGAAGCATGCGATTATTGAAGCCCTGAGTCGGCAGAAATTGCATAGTTGGTGAGAATTGTGGTGAAACAAAACAGCCAACTTATTTTTTATGTTACAATCAATGCATTAGATAGAAAGTCAGGTTGAAATGGAATCACCTTAGTGTCTTTCTGTATTTGATGACGATGTTTCGTCTCGGTAGTATTAAAGTGAAATAGGTAAATAGTTGCTTTTAAAAAGAATTGAAAATACACTTATGTGTTTATGGGATAGCCGCTGAAGTAAACATAGTTTAGATACGAAGCATATTCTAGATGAACTTTTTTCTCTCGGGATCGAAAGAAATAATAGGCATGCACATCCTCTACTGCCGTATGCCTGCACTATTGTTATGAGAGGAGTGGGTGTTACTATTCAACTTTACTCTCATGTGTTTCTTCCTCGTTTTCCATGAAAGAATTCAACAACCTCGATTATGGCAAGTAAGTATATTGCAAGCAAGCTAATCTTATGAGCTCATAATTTGCACATGACAATGCAAACCCTTAATGATTTCAACACATCAAAATCGTGAGGATACTTTACAAGGCGCCCGTGTCCGGCAATTACATGCAGGTATTGCACTTTTTTAACAAATAAGGGAAAGTCCACATCAACCACGATGGATATCAACTTGTCTGAGCTGAAAGAGATGTAGGACAATTGCCATGATGAATGATATCATAACCTCCTTCTTTGTAGATGTATCTAATAGACGACTCTCCATTCGATGCACAATATCTTCGCTGTTTCATCTAAAAGAAATTCTTTGTAAAATCGAATAATGAGATTGCTGCTGTGATCAGTGTAATATTTGTAGAAGGCGTATCTCTAAATGTGAGAGGTTCTTATCTCAGGGTTGTTGGTTTTCAATTTTTAGATGTTCCGAGCGATTTTTTGCTGACGTGGTGTATGCACGATTATTTGTTAGGAGAATATTGACATCATACACGCATTGTTATTTTTGTCCCAAATGCAAACGTTTATCTGACAGATTCGTTTACTAGAATACATTCCCGCTGATGGATCAATGAAAAATCCGAATTTTCGTCACTTTTTGGTGCATTCCTCTCTTGGGAATATTGTGTACAATACAGTGTGCTCGATATTAGGGACAAAGTATTGCTGTGACATGAGCAGCAGCAAAAAGTCAACTAGATAAATCTTGTATTAGAACTTAATCTATTGGTACACAAAGAATGCAACGGCATTCGTTTTTACGACAAAAACAACTATTATTCATGATCGGTCATATGAGATTCAACTCGCAATATGCGTCAATGGATGTGAAGAGACCGCAGCTTCCTAGTTCTTTCAATAACTGGAACACGCAGCCAATACTTTGTGACGGTCATTTGACGTTTCCTAAAAAAATTATGACCTGAAGTTAGGGCACGCCTTTTCAGATTCTCTACTGGACGTGTCAAGCAATTCATCTCCCTCGTATACCTTGATGGTATCTACGCATGTGACGATGCAGGATGCTGGTGTGCCGAAAAAGTACTCTGTACATTTCGTGGTTATTACTTTTCTAAAATGGTCATCAGGATAACTGCAAATTTACGGTATGTGTGGAAGGGATTCAAATGATGGTGAGGAATTTAAAATCAATGATTTCTATGGGTTGTCTTGTGTCTCATATTCGTCATTCACTTACTATGGTGTGGGCGAGAGGGAAAAGTCAACTCTAACCGATGGCTTAGCATAATAAATTGGTGATTTTGTGGGTGATGCTATTGCGGATGATGCAGACGGCTTTGAAATGGGTGACATACATTTTGAGAAGAAATAGTGAGTACATAATAATATAACCGATCCAATAAAATTGATGTCACAGCAATGAAATTGAATAGACGAGGAGTTTCAAATCCACTCACTTCAGGAGACGGCTTATACGTCGGCTTGTGTGTGGGTTTGTTGGAAGGCTTCCTTGTAGGATTCCTTGTAGGATTCCTTGTAGGATTCCTTGTAGGGCGAATTGTGGGTTTCTTCGTCGGGTTTGGGACATTTATGGGCTCAGACTTCGTTGGACTAGGTGTAGGCTTGTGGCCATCGTTTTTCCATCCATCGTTGCCCCAAAAAATCAAATCTCTGGCTGCAGTTTTTCTTGCTTTTCTACCGCCCCTAGGAGAGCCCATTACCTTGCCATTACTAGCGCTGAGTGCGATCAAGGCAGGTCCGATTAGAAGGAACTTGAACAAATTCATTTCAAACATTTGATGTTTGTATTTTTGATTGTTTTAAAGACGATTTTATGATCAATCAGAATTTTGTTTTGTACGGTTTGGTTTGGTTTGAATTGCACCTTTATGTAATCCCTCACACGATCAAACACGCGAATGCCATTAGCATTGTTTAGTGATGTTGCTCTCTGTGTGGGTAGTCATACAAATAGGACGAACTGCGAAATGAATGATGCACACATACAAGATGGTGCACCAACAAATCCGAAGGGTAAAAAATCTGAACAAAAAACTAAAAATGTCTGTGCGATGCAAGTTATTATTATCTTGTACGTACGACTCATACTAAAACACAGATATGCAACAGAATCAACTTTAACTACGTATTCCCACATGCATGATATCCGTTCGCATTATCAGTACTAAAATTGTAGGCAAAAAAAAGGATACAGTTTTTCGACGAATTGGTTCGAAAATTGAAAAAGAGGCATAAAAGAAAAGGAAAATATTAATAGTTCACCTGATAAATCCAGAGTTAAATCGTCTTGAAGACCAAGTACAATGTACTATCCCCCTTTAGAATAATTATCAGAATAATTAAATAAAGTAGTAAGTAACACAAGGAAATAAAATTATTGTTCGCGCATGAAGTGAAAATTGAAAGGGCATAATATGATGTATTGTACACATCATTACATCATAATAAGATGATGCATTGCATGGCTGTAATTTACTCTGACAAATGATATTTAAAGCGCTGCATATTATGCGAAGAAACAGAGAATGAGCCATAAAGTAGTTTGATGTCATGAAGTAAATATTTCAGTGGCTATGTTTTCTCAGAGAGTATAATATTTCACATACAACTGGTTAGTAGATTTCCCATAGTTAACGTTGGGTGTCAAAAGTATTACATCCATATATGAACAATACTCTAAACTAGGAACAAAAACACACATCAAGTGTTCAATATGAACATGAATTTTTATAAAGCTTTGTATCTATCTCTCTAGAGATACTATTTTCGCTCTTGGTTTTTGTGTGTTATATTCTTCAATACTAATAAAAACAAAAAATTGCTTTAGCTAAACCTATCTACCATAAATCTTTCTCTCTCTCTATTACAAAATTGGTCCTAATTGCCGCTAGCCTCCTGTTGTTTGACAAACTCCTTCCATTCTGGACACTTCTTCTCTTCCGTCTTGCTAAACTCATCAATCAATGTTTCTCCATCCCATATTGATGTAATTTCGGTACACACATCAAGACAAACCGGTGGATTCCCACCGCGAATTTCATCGCATTCGGTGAAGGATGTTCTTTTAAAGTTCATTCCAGGTAGGTTTGGTTTGAATGGCTCGGGTTCAGGTTCGGTGGGTGCTTTCGTTGGTGAATCTGTTGGTTTGGATGTAGTACCGTAGCCTGGAGGAGTTGGTGGCACGGGTGCAATAATTGGTGATTCTGTAGGTTTGTCGGTAGGCTCGTCGGTAGGTTTGCTTCCGTAGGAAGGTGTGGGTGGGACAGGATCGACTTTAGGAGCTTTGGTGGGTGTATTTGTAGGCTTGGGGTTGCCATAGGCAGGAGTCGGAGGTACAGGTTCAACAGGAGATACAACGGGTGATTTGGTGGGTTTTCGCGTTGGACTGTTGGAGGGTTTTCGCGTTGGACTGTTGGTAGGTGACCTGGAAGGTTTGTTGGTAGGTGACTTGGAAGGGTTTTTTGTTGGCTCAGGTGTAATGATTGGTTCCGGTTCTGGAGGATGCCCGTCGCCATTCCATTTAGTAGGGCTGTCGGTAGGTTTAGGAGTAAGAATCGGTTCCGGTTCTGGTGGATGCCCGTCGCCATTCCACTTAGTAGGGCTGTCCGTAGGTTTAGGAGTAAGAATCGGTTCCGGTTCTGGTGGATGTCCATCTCCATTCCAAGTAGGATCAATCTTTTCAATTTCCACCGCAGCCGGAGTCTTGGCAGATTTTGACATGATTTTTGGTGCCTCTTCTGAAGGCGCGTCATCACGAAGATTGCCACTTTCTCCTCCTCCTCCCTTACCGCCCCCCTTGCTGTTGAAAAATTCGAGACTAGCGCCCTTTCCAACATTGACAAATCGGAAATCAGCGTCGCTCGGTGCCCCCTTTGAGCTTTTGCTCGAGGTGGTGACCGATTTCTCGTTAATTTCAACATTGGCGGTGTGGGCATCGCCTGTCCATCCTGGAGGGACGGGTTCCGGTTCAAAGAAGGTAGGTTCAAGTGTCGGCGCAAGCGTTGGTGCAAGAGTTGGATCTACAGTTGCCACTGGTTCGGGTTCTTTGCCGTAATGCCACCATAGCTTTCGGCTGTCGCTGTCGCTGCCTCTCAATCCGCTGCTCTCTGAAGCGGCAGCAGGGGAGGAAGTGGCGAGCATGGCAGACCCGATTAATACGGCCTTGATCCATTTTTGATTGCTCATGGTTGTTGTTTTAGTGTGTTTATTGTATGGCATTATATTAAGGGTGCTCTGTGAGTTCTTTCCTTGTCTTTGTTTTTACGTTGTGGTTCAAGTGCGGCGAGTAAAATGATTTCAAGTTATGATATTTCGTTGGACTTCCAATAATAATGGTTTTATTACAATGGCTTTGTTGAATATTTTTATGTTCTTTTCCGTGAATGAGACAGTATTGTACTCTCTAGAGATATGGACGACTAGATGAGACCATTGATGTCAATAATATTATTTGATGTGCAAAGAGAATAATAGAGTGTGCATCACAAATTTTGGTTTTTGATCGGGTTTTGCGCCTCTCCACTTGAAAAATGTGAGTGATTTCTTACGTGTGTTGAATGTTGAGTTGAAAAATGTGAGAGATTTCATGTGTGTTACTCGAATGAATTTGAATGAATTCCTAGATATGTGCAATTGTTGCTTTTATCATGAAAAATCTATATATTTATCAAGCATAATAAAGAGGAACTAATACTCTACCCCATATAATATTAGAATTGTACGCTCAGTTCCCATAGTATAAAAGGCATATATAATATGAAATTTTCAAATTTCAAAAATACATTGTTCGTACTACATCATGTTGTGCGATCTGCGCAAGTAAATTTTACAATAGAGTCTCACGCTTTCTTGGTGGGGCGATATTACTAATAATGCGTGCACTCCGGTCACAGAAACTACGTGCCATTTGTCAGACACACACGACGCACGACTGCCGGGAAACACACATTCGATCGCTGTGATGTGGGACCAACAGAAAGCGCTTTGAAGAATTGCAATTTAAGAAAGAGCATTGGAAATTGGAGTCGACATTGTCGTTAGTTGGAGTGATTCGCATCAATAGTGCCATGATTAGTATGAGTATCAGCGTGTATCAAAGGCTTTGTGATATTGATTGATAGAAAAGCAAGAATCAGTTCATCTCCTGGAGAAAAGATGCACATTGGTCTTGGGCAAATGCTTTTTCTGTCCAATGAATATCAAATGAAATTGATTCTTTTTCTCTCACACATTTGCATGCCCAAGTGATTTTTTTTATTTTTCTTCTTCTTGTTTTTGCTTGTGTTTATATTTATGCTGAAATGGGGATGATTTGCTTACCTTTTGTCCAAAACAATGTTCAGGCGAAATGGAGCTTTTTGCTGGTATTCTTCGTGGCAAACGGGAGCATTTCTCAGCTAGTGTCTATTCAACAATCAACAACAACAAAACTCAATCTCAAACATTGCCTTGCTGAACGTAGTTCGCTGACAAAGGTCTGCTCGCATATTTAAAGTAAGCTGGTCAATTCAAACTTCTTCAATAAGTAAATGGAGTTTCTTCAATGGCTGTGCAATGTACAATAGTTCCATATCAACCATTGTTAAAGAGAATCATTGAAGATACAACATAAATCTTTGCAGTCCAATTTTTACATCCAATTCTAGTAGAAAAAATCAATATTTCATTTTTAAAATCCTGATTTGTCACTATGCAATATTTTTAAAATTACTCTCTCCATTGAATCGAATCTCCGTCTCGCACAGTAAGACTAATATTACAACATGCAAGTGAGTGGGAGGAAATCTGTGCCTACCCCGTTATTGCTGACATCCTGGCCAAGACCCTTATCAGACGATCGCATTTCGTCTCAAATAGAAGAGCTCCCGCCTACTTATGAGGAGATCAAAAATAAAGTCGAACATGCAGGAGATATTCTCATCCGAATAGTAACATGGAATCAACAGGCTAGAGACCCACCATCTCCGGATGAGCTTTCTAAATATCTATTTCAGTGTCGACGATACCATCTCATTGCAGTAGGGACCCAGGAATGTGAAAATACGTTTGCCAAGTCTATAATTGTTCCTTCCAAAGTGAAGTGGGAGGCAGCCTTGGTCGATGTATTGGGGACAGATTATGATTGCTTGCATAGCCACTCTCTGCAAGCTTGTCATATGTGAGCTGTGCGATTTTTGGCTCTCACTAAGGCTGCTCGTTGTGAATTCCACTTTCGTGTCTGCGCTCATTGCTGTCTCGCTTCGCCTCAACAAAAAATATATTCACATGTTGCATTCATATTCCCTCTTGAACCAGAATCATTTTCGTCCACAATGCCATCTCGCATCTTGTATCAAACATTCGATCTCTAGCTGTCCCAACTGGGATCGGAGACAAATTAGGAAATAAAGGAGGCATTGGTGTCGCATTGTCCATTGCGGAGTCTTCTTTCTGTTTCGTTAATGCTCACCTGGCTGCACATCAGCATGCAGCAATTCGCAGGATCAGTGAATTTAAAAAAATATCAAGTGATTTGGCAAAAATGCAGCAAAACGATTGTAGCACCACCAGCAGTAGCAGTTGCACTGGCGAAGAGGATTGTTTCATAGGCAATAAGTGCAACAAAACTGATGGATCAGATCCCGATTTCAATCTGTCCAATCAATTGAATGATGACATGCGAGTCGATTCTGGGTCTGCAAAGAATCCGCTTGTTGACGCATTCGATCATGTCTTTTGGTTCGGGGATTTGAATTTCAGAGTCAATGGGACACGGGAGGTCGTTGACGGCATGCTGGAAAACCACATGCATGATGCTTTGTTGTGCAATGATGAGCTGACGATGCTAATGAGGTTCAACCGCATATTTAGTGGGTTGACGGAGGTAAGCACTCCTACATTATCCTCGTGGGTTTTCACAATATCCTCGACGTCTAATTCATTATCTCTCCCAGGGGCCATTAAACTTTTTCCCTACTTACAAATTTGACCACGGTTCAGGTAATATTTAGATGTGCAGTAGTTTGAATTATTATCGCTGAGCAATCCTTTATGACAATGTGCTGCTTTACTACCTTCATTTCTTTTCGTCAGATCATTACGACTCCTCCCAAAAACGGCGGGTTCCGTCATGGACAGATAGAATTCTGTTTAAGGCAAATTTCAATACTCAATTATTGTCGTACTGCAGTGCACCACATATTAAGTCCAGTGATCATCGTCCTGTGTATGCCACATTCAAATCGAAAGTCAGCTTTGGCGACGGCACAAAGGAATACTTGACACCTGCGTGGGAAATACAGCGAGAGACAAAGAGTGAAGTGTGTTGCGTGTCGTGACTCGTCTTGATCATTGCCATTTGTGGTTGGATAGTTTTTTTTTTTATGGGGCGAACTTGCTAAAGCTATGGCAGTTTCCAAAAAATATCATCTTTCATTATCTTAATTACGAACAAGTCCCAAGTGAATTGGTGAACTACGTCTACTCCAGTGGATCTTTTCTGCTTCGATACAATGTTACCCAAACGAAAACCTTGGAGTCTCGAACTAACTTGACGTGTAAGCAATGATACTAAATAAAACACAATTTTACTTATAATAGGCATACCAATTATCCAATAACTAGTGTTCGAAGCTCTTGTAAAAAAATGCACTCAAAAACAAGTAAGAATGAAATCCATGGAGTCATCGGAGAATTGCCTATAAAAACCACGACTGTTACTCCTTGCGCACACCATGATCAACTGTTAAATATGCTGCGATATTCTTCCCGTTATATTTGACGTAAATGGCATCGCCATTGGATTTGTATCCATGAATATGGCCACGGCAATTGGATGCACCACAGTGGCATTCCGAAAAGGCACCGATTTCGTATTCCGTAGTCTCGTAATCAAATCGAATTTCCTAACGAGAATAACAAGAATAACGAGAATTTGAATGGGTGAATAAAGGATATGGCACAACGAAAAATAAATGCGAAAACCAATGCATTGACCATGGTTGCGCCTCTTTAATTCCCATTTGCAATTGTCGCATTGTAAGGGGAAATCTGTCGCAAATGCATGTCTCTGCATCGAGATGTCGACTAACCAACAAACAAGTCATCAGAAAACATAAAAGATGCGCCAAAAAGCACGCTGCAGCAATAGATATGTAGCCTCCTCGACCAAAACCCATCTTTGAATTATGCAATAATCCTTACCTCCCCTGCATCAATATTCCTCAGCGCTACAAAATCATAAGATCCCCACTCATTCAACCCTCCCTCTCGAACACCAACAGTGGGATCACACGAGTGATTCAAAAACCTCGCCGGTAAATCCATCAAAATGTGTTGATTCCAGTTGATCTGGATGGAGTGGGAGCATGATGAAGTTTTTGGATTATTCGATGATGATGAATCGTTATCATCGGCTGTTATTGTTGATGGTGCCGAAAGTTTGGAAGAAATTACAATGGATCCCTTGGAAAATGGGCGGGCGGAAAAGAGGCCCCATTGGTTGTCCGTCTTTTTGTGGATTAGGATATTCCCGGAAAATCTGCACGTCGTGAATTATTGCGATGTTTGATATTCGTATTGGATTTTATAAATGGTGTGGATTGTGCATGGCGTGAAGCCAGAAATAAATATTTGACGGCGATAATTTTCAGCACAACAGAGAAATAAAATAAGATTGAAGGTGAGCATAAGAAGGAACTAACCCAAAAAATTTTGAATTAATGCCAATTCAAATGAACTCAGATCCCCGCTATTTCTCCCAACGCATTTTTCCAATTTTGTTCACACATGAAAGGAAATATCCAGAAGGTTCTGAAGACCTCCTGGGAATCAGTATTGGTATTTACCCCACAATTTTTCAGTTTTTACTCTCATGAATGAAGTATTATCCAAATTCAAATAAAGCTCAGAGTCACACGATCATTGTGTAAAATTCAATAGTGGAAGTGTGTGAAATTGAGATCCGCACCTTTCATTGGCATCCTGCACTTCCTCAAGCAATTTTGCTTCCCCGTCACTTTCGCTGCTAAATAATCGGCTTTCGTTTGTCATGTCCACCATTCTGTGTGTGATAAAACTTCTCGTCGCCTCTGCCATTGTAAAAGATGAGCCCCCCGCAATAATTATGCTGTGGGCATTAAATAATTTATTCCCAGACTTTGTTGCCGACGTGTTTCCAATTATTCCGCAATGCGTGCTGATGGAGAAGTGACGAGGGCGATGAATCACAACGCAACGACGAGGAAATCTCGCTTGTGCACTCTGTGTTGTCATTCCCATTGTTGCCCTCGCTGTTGTCATCGGCCATAATGACGCTATCTTGGCACACGACGTCCCTTGTACCATCATCATCATCATGTTTGTAATACTGTTTGTTGTTGATGTTAATGGTACCATATCTACTAGTGGCTAGAATACAAGGGTCCTTAATTAAGGAGAAAATCCTTAATTAAGACA
>JALLAR010000080.1:10284-24659 GCA_036939335.1 Conticribra guillardii
TTTCTAAATGTATAGAATTGTTTGATTATTTTTCACATTTTCATCTAGAATCTATCAAATTTGATACTAAATCTTGTTTTATTTTTATTTTTATTTTTATTTTTTTCAGGGACGATGATGGCTGGAAGACAAAGGAACCAGCATCTGGTATTACCACAATGGATGCTGAGATGAATACTTTCGCCCCCACAAATGCTCCTACCAAAAAGCCATCTGGTAGTTTCGTAAAAACGGGATGGGATTACTTCATGAACCATCTACCTTAAACACTGAGTTGAACTCTATGTTTTCTCCCATTGTTGATACTATCGACAATTTCACGCCATGAACATCTGTTTTGACCCACATGATACAGTTGAAATCATGAGTACATCCATGTCAAGTTGCATTTAGAATGTTTGATCTAAAATTTAGTTTCCTAGCACAATACACGAACAATAATGAACTGTCCCTGACTTTTTGATTTATTCATAAGTAACATGGTGATTCTTTATCAATTCTACATGAAGTATGCATTTGTTTTATCACTCTTTCTCCTTATCTGTTTCACCGCTTTGTATGTTGTCATGTAAAAAATACCAGATTAGTCCTTGGATTATTTCCATTATCAAAATGTTAGCTAATTCCTGTTTGTACTGAAGAGGCAACATAGATAATGCCGACCAAGTCTGAAGTGTTGGGAGCACATACTAATGTCTGAGGTAGTACGCATTTTGTTCCTATATGTATTTGCCCCGCACTTGGTTTAATGACACAATGAAGGGATAATGAAAATTATGGCTACCGTGGCATTCTGTTCGAGATATTCTCGGAGCATCCACACCAGTTAAATCAATTGTCATTCCCCATTTTTGTTTTGCTGGCGGAGCAGAATTTGCCTCACTTTCTTCCTGTATACAGTTATGAGTTATGATCATTTCCCGAAGAAGACTGAATATTTTTTGAATAGGAGAATCTGCTTTGCGAGAATGCTTTTCCTTGTGTCAAAAGAGTCAGAACTAATGAGTATGGTATAAGTAAACAGAAAAAAAAATTGGCCAAAAGCAGAGGAAGATGCAGTACATTCAAAATCATGTTAATGAATGGTCCATCTATTCAATTATGTTCGCGAAAGAGTTCTTATTTTATTTATTTTGTCCATAATATATTGTTCACTCTCACTACCAAGGCCGTCAAACAGCAAAGAATTGGTGTAATCCAAGAGCACACTCAAATTACAGCAAAAAAAACGAAATATCAACAAAAAAGGGGAAAGGCACTCAAAATTACGATTACAATCTCATCTTCAGTCATCATCCCTCCTTGGTTTCCTTTTCGCATCATTCAATATCTGCATAGGTGCCCTGATTCGTGTATCCGAAGAAAACAAAACTGGGTTCCTTTTCTGCAAACGAGATTGAATATAATTAGGATTTCGTTCCATGGACATGGTCGATGTCAGAGGAAGCGTGGGTCGAGAACGATTCACTCTTTGGCGAATTCGTTTTTTTGAAGATGTGGAAGAATTGATTCCAAATTCAAAAGTGACACGTCGCTTGCCACTACCAAATGACACATTGACATTTCCATCATCACCACCTGAAAATTCCAATGGAATTCGATGAGAAGATGCAGAAGCCTTCTTCTTTCGTCGACTAGTACTACGAGTACTACTGCGGCGTTTACGACGCCCTCCCTTGGAAGATTCTGATACTACTGTTGACGACACTCCAACATCAGATTCCTCGCCATCATTATTGTCATTTTCAAGGAATAAATCTAAATCCCCTCCCCAAGAATCATCATCACCATCATCACCGCCCCCCTCATCTCCACCAAAATCATACTCCACATCCTGTTTACTCCAATCCCCATACCCATATCGCCGTGCATAATTCAAAACTCCCTGTTCGTTGGCGCATTCATCAATAGGGGGAGCATCCATGGGATATGCTCCGAGTATTCTTCCGTTGGTTCCCACTCGTGACATGACAGATTGAAACATTTTGGATCCGGAATAGGAGGAGGCAGTAGTGCTACTGCTTCCATCTCCAGCTCCGGTGCCATCAAACCTCAAACTACCATCATGACCAATTTGGTCTTTGCCGCTGCCGCTGCCACTGCCACTTCGGCTACCATCCTTTCCTTGGATAGTTTTCGACCCGCTCCCCTCCGCTCCTCTTCCCTTTTGCCAAATCAATTGTTCCGCACGACGACTTTCCCAAGCCGCACCGAGAATGGCACTTTCCGCCTCTTGCGATGAAGATGACGAGGAACCACCCAATACGGCATTCCATAACGAAGATGGGATTTCATTGTTGGTAGTAGCAGTATTAGTGGTATTGTTCTTTTTGACAGATGGACCTAAGATGGAAGTACTAGCAGTACTCCTAGGTTGTTGCTGCTGCTGCTGCTGCCGCTGTTGTCGCTGATGATGTTGATGTTGCTGACGACGAATGACAAATGCTTGAACAACCCAATCATTAATCTTTTTTCGCCTGACACGACGTTGCTGTTGCTGCTGCTTCTTTGGCACTTTTGTGAGTGACAACTTTTTGGTTGGCGATATAACTCCAGTACTGCTATCCTCCCTTGAATCCTCCTCCTCCTCTGCATCGGACAATACCAACTCATTTCCCAACTGCATCATCCCATCAATACCATCAATACCATCACCATCATCTAACAACATCATGCTGTCCCCACTGCCACCACCGATCGTAATTCTACCATTATTACTATTATTACCCCCCACCTTCTCCCCCATGAATTGTCTAGGTTTCTCCACCCGATATTCCTTCCCCAACCCATGTCGTTTACGAAATGCCACACTCAAATATTGATACCTCACATCCGTAACCGGTGACGAAGACGACGAAGATGATACAATGGAGGATGCATCCTCATTATTATTTATGCCCATGGTCGCCAACCGTTGCAACTTGAACGCCGCCTCCTCATCCTCCCTCTTTTGCATCGCCTTCCTCACGCTCTTTTTCCCTCCCGTACGTTTCGTGGACGTCGTTGATAAAAACGCGCTATATTTCGAATCCGACACCAGTTTATTCTTGAGTTTGGTACTAGCACTGGCATCGCCATCCATCATGGCCTGTTTCCTACGATCATGCACCGAAGTATGTTCTCGATTGGCGCGATCCATTTGAAGCAGTTGATGGGGGTCATAGATGTGACATTTGAGTAGGAGAGAGGCGATGGGTTGGTAGAGTAGGGGTAGGTAGATGTAGGTCCATTGGGTGAGGAGGAGGGAGAGGGAGGCGATGATGTGGAATTTGGGACCGCGGCGGAGGAGGAAGCGGTAGTAGGCGTTGGTGGGTGTGGTGTGGTGTGTGATGAGTGGGGTTGTTGGTGGGCGAGTGATGGCGGTGGGTGGAGATTTGATGGTTGTGGTTGTGGATGTCACTGTTGCCGAAGCTGTTAATTTTGGAGCCACTCCTTTTGTTGAACCAATGGCAGATTTCTTTTTTCCTTGATTATGATTTGCATGTTTGGGATCATCTTTCTCCACATTGATTGTAATGCTGCTGTCGGCACTACTCTCTTTGTCTTGTTCTTCGTCACCATGAACATCATTTGCATTTGACAGTTTTGCTTTGGACGATGAAACTCCAACAAGGATATTGAGTTCCTCCTCTTCCTCCTCCTCCTCTAATGAATCATCAATTGCACTTTGTGTATTGTTTTCAGCAGTTTCTTCTTCTTCAGTTTCTTCTTCCGTGTCATCTTCATCAATATCAATATCGTCATCAATATCTTCATCAATATCAATATCCAAACCAGCAATCAACCTGTCCACCATGTCATCCAAATCATCATCCTCCAAGGGGCTCGATGCGCCACCTCGACTGCGGAAAATGAAACTAGATGGAAAATCAGAATGACTATTTCTTGCATCATCATTCAAAGAAGAATGAGAAGTGGCAGCAGTAGTAGCAGTATTGGAATTATTCAAATCGATCCTGGCAGTATCAATGTCAGCATTCGCATTCAAAAAATGATTGGAAGAATCATTATTTTCGACAGCAGCAGAAGAAGAAGAAGAAGGAAGAGAAGGAGGATTGACGTTGACATTGCCATTGACGTCTTCGCACGGAAAGGAATCTGAAAGTGCCACGGAATTTCTAGAAAAGGGAGAAGAGCCTCCGCCCCCGCCGTTTCTGCCTCCAGGATGATTCCCGCCATGTCGTGATTGTGACTGCTGCCGTTGACTTTGCTGCTGCTGTTGTCTCCGACTTGCCAATGAATTCAACGAGTTCGTGTTGACAGGACGGTCCTTATTACTATTCGAATGGTGGCCAATGGCATCCACAGAGAGACAGCCTCTTCCTCTTCCTCGTTGTCGTGCCAAAAGGAGAATCATTGCCAGATGGATCATAATGCGGCTCCTCTCTGGATGGCGGCGGCTGGTTCTGGAGGGGGCGGTCATTTTTAAAAACGAGTAGAGTTGGAGTTATTCTAGTAGTATTTATTATTCATGACTTGTCACAATCTACAGTGGCAGTGTTGGTGGTGTTGATGGTGATGATGCTGCGTGGTGGATGGTGGTGGGTGGTTGCCGATTTTATTTGTTTCGTGTTTTGATTTTTTCTTGGTGTTTGATTTTTTGATGTGTGATGTGTGATGTAGGTAGTAGTACTATGTGTATGTGCGTGAATGATTTTCCCCCCAACTTTCCATCACGTTCCCATCATCGAAAAATCATGTTCCCTGTTTTCCACAACATACTCCTACTATCTAGTAGGACCTCTAGAGAATAGAGTATGTTTCTAAGTACAATTAAAATAGAATTATTAATAATTCTCCCGTGCCTACTACGATACTATTATTATCCCCTCCACTGTCTCACGACATGGTAATTGAATCGGACCAGCTCGACCATGGACGCCGGACGCTGCCGCCTCCAACCGCCCAGTCCCAACATCATCCACCAACATAGTGACGGCGTTACACTTCCGATGGCGCTGAGCCTCTAGTCGACANTGACGACGTTACACTTCCGATGGCGCTGAGCCTCTAGTCGACAATTGAATTGGGGTTGGGTGGGCTGTTAGGCATGGTCGAGCGGGTCTGATCTACAATATTGGCGAGAATTATTTTTATTAAAAGCCCTTCGAATTTTTGACTCACTGGTTTTAATTCGTCACATTCGGGCAGATAAATTCGGGCAGGTCGGACCATTTTCGTTTCCACTTTATGTCCACATAGACCCGCAGTTATGCCATTGACTCCTAACGACAACGTAAGTATTCATTTTGACTGGATGGGGGTTTACTAATACCCTTTCATTTCAACGTGCTGCAATTATTTATCCCTCAAACACGTTCATCATTCATCATGCTACGATACATGATATTTGCGCTGCTTACTTTTTCATTAGGATGTTCTCCTCGGAAGAGGTAGAACAATCAATAGCCATCCCGGCAACCTGCGATTGCGAACTCTGGTGTCGACCCAAAAAGTAAACTATCAACAAACAAAGCACAAGAAGGAGAAACGGCAGATTGCCTTGAACATAGTGCAAGCTATTCAATCACTCAGTCCGCCCGGAAGATTTTTAATTGACACTACTGGGGGAAAAGATGGTAATATCACCAAAGGCCGAGCTTGGAATTGTGTAGAGAGAGAAAAGGCCATTGAAAAAGTACTGCATCGGTTGCGTGAAAAGGACAACGGAAACGGTAACGATGACAATGGCAGGCATCCGCTAGAAAAACAGCAATTGCAACGTCAGCACGATCAAATAATACAGCAAGTGGCCGTGTCAACAACTTCAACTAGTCACGTTGCTGCAAATGTTCCTTCTGCAAATGTCGGAAATATCCAGCACCAATCACTTCAATCTTCAATCCATCAGTCAAATGATCTAATTGACAAAGCATTGCATCGTTTGAGTCATCCGGATATTAACCAGCTATGGCAATATCAGCTTGAGCAAATCCAACAGACCCAACCAAGTCATGGCGTTAATACAGTTAGTTTTTCTACAAATAATAATGTTGGAGATTATAAAGCTGACAAACTTAAGACGCCTCAATCTTCAACCAATGAAAATGGCTTGAATAATAGTCATCGACCAAACCAACAAGTCACGCACAAAGTCCAGGCTCCTTTTCATGCTGACCAGATCTTTCAGTCGACTAATTTGCACAATAACATGATTCATAATCAACACCCAACCCAGCAAGTCGACAGGCAACCAAATGTGCACTTACCAGGGACATCACCACCTTGTCCATTGGTCGGAAGTATTGACATTTCTCAAACACGCAATTTTCATGGTATTTTGACCGCACATACTCTCCCGAATCAACTTCATTCACGCCACCAAATAGGGTTTGCAGATGCATCAGCCGGGAATCAATCTGGAACCATTGTGCAAGAGCCTGAAGATCCTCAACGATATTTCAATATTGGCAATAGCCAAACAAATCAAGCTGGACAACAGCCTACAAATACAGCGTTGCTTCCAATAGGAGGGATAACTTTTGCAAAGGCGGGTACTTCACCCATGTTTTCTATTGACCGACCGACACCATTTGATCAGCTTTTGGATTTGATTCAGCCACAGATTCAAGAAAATAGCGAACAGGGAGAAAAAATAATCCATCTAGCTCATGGCATAATGCCAGAGGACAAGCTGGATTTGAGCAAATCTCCCGCTGCACAAGTCAAAGAGTGTGATGATAAAGTGAATGCCTTTATTTCACATCATTTTGACCCTTGCGAAAAATCTCAAGTATATCAGCAGGCCTCGCTTCGACAGTGGATTGAAATGTCAAAGCCAAGAATCAATGCCGATAAATTATTGGTTAAAGAGAACATATCTACTGGGTATGTCAATTCCGCCCTTTCTATTGCAGGCATGCTCGCAGATTTTCTTAACACCAGCAATGCTCCTCTCGAATCTATTACCGCTGCAAATGTAATGATTCGGTTCGTCACAGAAGATAATCTAATGAAAAAATCGGATGACTTGGATCTATCTCCGCCAGGGGGGACTATTACGTGGGCCATTTTGTTGGACGAAGTAGCTGAAGAAAAGAGTACCAACAATATTGTTAATGTTGGAGTATTACGTTGTGCCAGAGAAAATCCAAATGTTGGAAGTAAGATGTCCCACCTATATACTTTAGGTGCTATTTTATACGAGATTCTCTCACAAGGAGATTCCTCATTGGTTAATGCGCTGAATTTAATTGGAGCTTCAAAATCCAGATCATTTGGTGCAATTGATCTCATGGGTGAGGGGGAGAGAAGTGATTCCTCCGAAACAATTGTTCATAGAAAGAAAAAGACACCATCAGACGTGATGAGCAATCACTATTCCAAACTACTTGTCTGTCTTGAGCGTATTGGCATTCCTCAGTCATTATGCGCACTTGTAAAAAATCTGCTGGATTGTAACGAAGGGGAATTTTGTGGAGACGATGCATACAAATCATTTAGCGACGTGATTTTGGATTTGCAGCTCATGCGAGACCACCCTTCACGATTTCTCGACAACATTGAAGTCGGCCACGATCATTCCTTTTCAATCAGCGACAAACTTTATGGAAGAGAAGACGAAATCACAAGGATAGAGCATGCCTGCGAACGCAGTGCTAAGGGAGAATGTAGTGCTGTAATGATTGTGGGCGAAGCTGGTGTCGGGAAATCAAAGCTTGCAATGCATGTTCAAGATCTCACAAACAAAGCACATGGATATTTTGTGAGATGCAAATTCGACCAGAACAAAGACATCAAGCCACTTTCCGTCATTGGATCTGCTTTCAATTATATGTGTGACATGTTCGCGCGCGACATCAAAACTCGTCATGACGAGCAGCGTGTCGCAGACGCGTTGGAGAGTGCCCTCGGTGACCCATCAAGCTACTGCAATCTTGTAGAGGTTTTGCCCAGTCTATCAAAGCTCATGCCTTTATATTCTAATTACGGATCAAGTCACAGCGTTGACCCTGCAACTAGTACAAGGTTCTTATTCCTTACGTTGCTGCACACATTATCATTTCATTTCTCCAAGCCCATCACGATTTTTCTTGATGACATTCAGTGGATAGATCAAACGTCACTGATGTTGTTGTCAAGTTTGATAGACCATACCAAAAGAAACAAATTTGTTTTCTTTGTTTTTTGCTGTAGAGATGGTGAAATTCAAGACACACACAGTGAACCTGTCTACATCTCACTTCGTTCACTTTCAAAGTCGGTGTTTGAACAAATCAACCTGACAAATTTGAACGCAGACGGAGTAAACACGCTTGTTTCTGACACTCTGCAACTTTCTCCCCGCTTAACACGCCCTTTGTCATTAGTTCTTTTCAGCAAAACTCTTGGGAACCCTTTCTTCTTAAGGCAAACTATGAACATGTTAAAAAAGGAGGGCTACATTTACTTTTCATTAAAAGGTCATCGCAGAAGATGGATGTGGGACCTGGAAAAGATTTCAGACCTTCCAATCGATGAGAATGTACTTGTTCTTCTCATAAGAGAAATGAAAAAACTTCCAAACGATCTTCAACTTGGGTTAAAAGTAGCATCTTGCATGGGAGCGAGTGTTAATATTCATATTGTTGATATTCTATCAAGACATTGTGGAGTAAACCTTTCTACAATTCTTCTTGAAGCTTCGCAGAAGGGATATATGTACAAGGACGAGATCGGAACAACACAATTTAGATTCGTGCACGACAGGGTTCAACAAGCAGGTAAGTGTGACATTTAACTTGAATATTTTTTGTCAGTATGAGTACAATAAAATCTTTTGCGTTTTATTCGATTCTAACTTTGTATGTCTTGCCACAAAACCGAAATCGACGTCAGCTTATGAAAATATGTCAGAGCAACAACGTCGCGAGAGCCACATGACATTTGGCCTTGCCATTTGCAGTCATGCAATGGGCGATTCTGGAGACAACGGCATGCTTTTTATTGCCGCCAATCAAATAAATCGAGGAGGCCAAGAAATGATAACATGTGTGCAGCAAAAAACTACAATTGCTGCATTAAATCTGAAAGTAGGGAAGAAATCGATGGAATTGACTGATTCTGCATCCGCCTTAGCGTACTTCGAGAATGGAATATCATTCCTCAATGCAGGACATTGGGATCATCAATATGAACTGAGCATTGGGTTATTTGATGCTGCGGCTGATGCAGCTTGCGAGCTGAATGATGCAGCATCAGTACATTTTTTCACTGAATGTGTACTCGAAAATGCAAAAAATCTCTACGATAAATTGAATGCAATGTATGTCAACGTGAGATTTTTAAGAATGGCACGAGCACTGCCAGAAGTTAGAAAATTTGCACTTTTGGTGCTGGAACAGCTAGGTGAGATTTGATGTGATTGTTTTTTCGATACTCATCTTGTTTTATCATATTAAACTTTTTGGGCTTTCTTTTTCGATGTAATGTCCAGGGGAAGATTTACCTACTGTGATGGGTGATACACAACTTGAAACGAGAAGTCAAAGCATTATGACTTACATTAGCGGTTTGCCGGACGACTCTATACTAAATTTGAGCCAATCTAATGTGAAGAACCATGTTATTCTCATGTAAGTCTTCCATGGTGGCGATTTTAATCACATTGAGATTCCAGTCGTGTTGCCACGCATGAAATTTGGAGGAGATGCTCTTTTTATTTTCCTCACCGATTTTGTGTTTATGCTCAACGTTTAGGAAACTTTACTATGAGCTTCTTAATATTCATCAGCTTATTGAGCCCAAGCGAATACTCAATGTTAGTCTTCGAATGGTCCAACTCAGTCTGGATGTTGGTTGCACAGAGGTGTCACCACTAGCATTTGCGTATTTTGGAGCATCTGCTGTAATGGCAGGCAATCCATCTCAAGCTTATCGATTAGGTTCATTGGCATTGCGTCTTGCAACAAAGTTAAATGCAACTGGATACATGTCGATGCTACTTGCAGTTGTGCAATCATGTATTGCTTGGGTGTCTGAACCCTTTCAGTCACTTGCCGAGTCTCATCTCCTAGGATATCAGGCTGGCGAAAGATCTGATTTATTTTCATCGTCCGCGAATTACATCTCCTACTTAAATGCAAGCTTCTCTTGTGGCAAACACCTTGATTCGATTAGAGATGACAGCAGCAAATTTATCGAGGCGCTACTAAGAAAAAATATCAAATGGTTTCTTTTTATGTCTATTTGGCAATTTTTTGATGCAGTGGCGCTTATTGAAGGCCTGGAGTTCAAAGCAGTAGATCTGATTGCGGGAATACCCAGTGAGAATGATATCGTGACATTAGCGGCAAGGACAGAACAAGTATCACTTTCTTTTGAAATTTCGATTCACCAAATGATGAGATCGTTCTTTTTTCGTCAGCATAATGAAATGTTAAATGGATGTGTGGATGTATCCCAATTCATTTCGAAAGTTGCGCGTAGAGTTCGACCTCTTTATTTAAACGGTGTTTTCTTCGAAGGATTAATTTCTTTTTGCATGGCCCGGCAAACAAAGCAACATAAATGGGTTTACAAAGGGGAAGCTGCTTTGACTTTCATGAAAAAGTGGGCAGAGTTTTCATCATGGAACTTCGAAAACAAGTCTTTGTTGCTAGAAGCAGAAAATATGTTTCTTTTGGAGCGGTTTGATCAAGCAGACAGAGTGAGTCATATATTTTCATTGTGCACGCGTTTTGAGACTATGATTTTTTTTGCTGACATATGTTGTCCTCTCCTAGTTATACACACAAGCTATCAGATCTGCGCAAAAGCACAAAATCCTTCACGAAGAGGCTATTTCTTGTGAGTTAGCAGGTTTATTCCACCATGATAGAAATGACCATAAAAAGGCATTCGAATATTTAACTCAGGCGGTGTGTTGCTATCGGCAATGGGGAGCTGAAGCCGTAGCTAAGCGCGTTGAAAAATTCATTCAATATTTTGAACCAACGTCTTCGCCACCTATCCTTCTAGAAGGTTCAAAAAGTTATGCATCTTTGTCAAATGATAATGCATCAAAAAGACGCCAAGACTTTGACTAATGTGCTTCGACTTTTTGACGTCTACAATTTACAATTGGTGATAGTTACATTGAAAAACCACTTGCCCCGATTTCGCTCATGCCTTAAAATAGTTCCCATTAATACCTAGTTGTTTCGTGTTTTCTCTGCTTTGCACAATTCAGCTTGCTCAAAACACACTTAATTCGATTTGAAAGTGATTTATTCTTCTTTGTTTTTTCGGTCAGTTTTAGAGCATCTAGGCCGACTTCCACGTTTTGATAAAATCCTGATTCACACTTGCTAATTATGTCATTAGACTTTTCCTCATCTTCTTTGTAATCACTGTGTTCTAAAGTATCCCCTGTGGAAATGGCGTCATCCTCATCGTGTTCGTCGTTTCTAAATAAACCCTGACAACAGCAATTGTCTTTTCGTTTTTGTTGTCGGGAGATGATGCTCCTGGTTGTAATTGACTTATTTCCGATTTCACTAAAGAGATCTTCATCATTATATTCGCCAAACTCACTGTGTTGGTTGCTATAATCAATGCTGTAATCTTCGGTGAAGACATCAAAATCGCCAAGATCATTGACCTCAGTAGAGAGATAAGATGTCTCTATGGATGTAGCACGTGTTGATTTAAATCGCGACGCACTCGTGGCAGACGCTCCTTTGTCTTGCTTCACCTCATTCTTGTACTTTTCCCCTTTTCCAGAGGAAGGAATCCACGTTTGAGATTTCATTTCTTCGTCACTGGTTGTGGTAGGGGATGACATGGGCGCACCATTGCAAGTAGCAGTATTGTATTCATCCATGTCTCTTTTTGCTGATGCTGGTTTGGTTTTGGGAGAATTGACTGTCTTCTTATCCGGTAAAGTAGCGCGATTGGGATTCGAACTATTTTCTTTTTCGGATGCATTCTTGTTCAATTTTTCATTGTTTTTTGTTGGCGGAATGGGCAAAAGCAAATTCATCAATGGAGCTACCGACGATTGCCCATCTCCAGGATTAGTGTTGAAGGTTCTCATAGATAGCAATGTCTGTGCGTCCCATGCTGGTAACAATGTTGTTGGCAAAATAGTATTAAAAAATGGCGAAGAAGTGCCAGGATATTGCGATGCAGATTGCCTGTCGTTGATGGAGTAGTTAGACTTGGAATCGTGAGATTTGGAATTGAAATTATTGGCTGCCGATCCGGATGTGAATGTCGCTCTACTTTCAAATGATTGTTGCGGTTTTTGAAGATTAGAATTATTCTTACTCGTAGAAGAAGTTGTGTGACTGCCTCCACCTCCACCACCACCTCCACCACCATTATGCGAAAAGACATCAATGACACCCTTTTGATTCGCATTATTGCCATGCAAATATGCATTCTCTGGCGGTGTGGCAGATAAGATGTTGAATAGGTGTGCCATGGAAGTTGAAGTTTGCATTGATGCGACGGAAGAGTAGCCACCATTTGACTGATTCGTGTTATTGTTATCTTTCCACGATGGCAATAATGCATTCCAAGAAAAAAAGGGAGTGGGAAATACTTCTTCAGAATTGGGGGATGCAACTTGCCTATTATTGCCATCGTAGTCATCATTACTGATGATGTTGTTGATGTTACTGTTTTGTCTTGAGTCAGCACTCCCGGCAATAATGTCGTTGGAGGAATCTTCAAAAATAGTGCTGGGTATTTCAAATATAGGGTGTAGCTCACTCTTTTTCATCCCACCTCCACCACCACTGTCCCTTTTGCCTCCTGATCTCATTTGCGGTTCACCACTTGTCAAATGAATTTCCTTCCCCGACATATTCAAATGTGACTGATGGTGCTGTTGATCATTAGACATGGCAATAAACATGGAATCATTCTCATTTTCAGAAGTACAAAACAATGTCAAGGATGGATCATCGTCCCTCCAACTAATGCATTTTTTATTCATCATGCTAATGTTGTTGTTGTTGTTATTGTTGTGGTGGTGGTTGCTGTTCTTATTGGACATGTGAGAAAAGACACTGCTACCCCTGGAGGTGATACTGCCCTCTTTCCAGCGTGTTCTTTTTCCTCGTTTGTCATTCTTGTAGTTGTTGAGCTGGATGGAATTATTGTGTTTAATTTCTGCATCCAATGCCCGATTGAGCGTCACGAGCGACCGAGGATAGGAAGCGGGACCGTCTCTGCCTGTCTCGTCGTTCCTTTCATTTGTATGCCTTCGAGTTGTAGCATTGTTCTCATCCCTAGATTCTACCACTGCATTGCTGTTTGTATTGCTATTCCTACGGTTTGAATTATTATTCCTTGACGAAAGAAGCAACAGCGTCCCACCTTCTCTCACCGCACTTCCCACCGCATCTGCTCCCTCCCGACTCCCACCCGCTCTCACCACCGCATCCGACGCTCGATTTGCCGCCTCGATCACACGACTCATGACATCATCATCACCCCCATTATTCCACGACTTGGCAACCTCGTCCCCGTGACAAATCACCGCCTCACTCGCAATTTGAGCAACTCCCTCTCGCTCCCCCACCACTCTTGCCGCGGACGCTGCCATGATGGAGAGAGGGAACCACACGGGAATGAGGTGTTGAGTCCCATCTTTGCGGTGAACCGGGACTTGTAATTCTGGCGGATGGTTGACAGTAGTCACAGTCGCAGTTTTGGTATTATTATTTACTATTCCTCCCTTGCTGCGGAGGATGGAGGCTGGGCTGATTGGATTATTGCTGCTCGTGAACGCCCTCATTTTTTCGTTATTCGGAGTGAAGAGACAATCGGAAAAGTTTTTGATTCGAGGAATATTTGACACTTGCTGCTCGCTGGATCTTGAACTCACTTTCCGTGGCAACTTTCAAACTTCATGAATGCAAACCAGCGTTAGTAGTTGACAATCTTGACTTAAAACACTCTTTCGTGCTGAAATTGGCTTGTGTTGCAGGATACAATAGTTCGGCCATGCAATGATTGGGATAGCACTATCGATCTGCAATAGTACCATAATAATCGAAGCATAATAGAGTATCTACATAGGAGTAAAAAATAATATGAGTATTGTGCAATGTTGTTGTGTGTGATGTGCACGATTTTTGTTGGTGGCAATTTCTGTCTTTTCTGTGGAACGCATGTGCAAATAATATCGAATATCATATTGCCTACTATCTTGAATCCTATCAGGCTTCGCACAAAATCGGCGAGAGAAGGCATTAATGCAATATGTACGTGCATCTCATACTTAATTCTGTGTTTGTACCGTATGATAATATACATAAGTACTACGTACGTAAAAAAATGACGTATATATTGGTATTAAGCATTGCCCCGTCGTCGCCGATTCATGCGAAGTTTGAACAAAGGCAATATTATACTACAGTTTCCAGAACAATCTGTTACAGGGATTCCAGGGATATATCCCAACA
>JALLAR010000081.1:0-24511 GCA_036939335.1 Conticribra guillardii
TATCATGCTCGATATGTATGTACGAACGTACGTATGCCAAAATCGCGGATCTTGCTGTCCGTGTTCTCGCTCTCCAATGAACGTTCCACAAGATAAGAAGTAAGAGAAGTTGTTCTGGCGAATCTAAAAGATGCCTCCGCCGACCCACGTCGACCCAATCCCACGACGACGACGTCACCGCAAATTCAGTCTAATCATCTCTTCCATCGGCATGCCTTCCATCAATGACACCAACCACCGAGACGTCAGGGTGTGCTCTGGCGCGAAACAATTCATCATTCTCTTTTTGGGAACGGCATTATTGCTTTTGCTGCTTTGGATCTCATTTGTAAACAATTCTAGTCATGACAGCAACGCAGGCCTTTCTGGTAGCAGTGTGGGAGTGAGAAATAAATATTCAAGTGCAAACATTATTCAGAGCGGTGAAGACGAGGAGCACGGCAAAGTAGTAGTAGAGGGTGAGTGACAAAAAATAATTACACAATTTTTAATGTTCACACATTCTCGTTTCTGCTGCATTTATTTTTAATATTTTTATTGCTGTGATAAATTCAATAGTGATGTTGATTTCTTTCAAAAAATACGGAAATCACTGTTATTGGTATGATTATGTTTTGTTTTCAAGAACTGTTATTGGTGGATTTCGCATCCTGGCGATGTATTATTTTTCTTGCATCTTTTTAGACCCGGATATTTTATGCGTTCTTCAATACAGCGCCGAACTTTTTCCTTGCAATTTTTTGACTGAAATTTGCGATCCAATATTTTTGTGCCACATGCTAGTACTACATCGATAATCGACATCAATCAAAACTTGCAAAAATATCATACAAAACATTTAATATGCTGTGATCTTTAATATCAAGTGCAATCCTAACCCCGCCATGCTTCAACACAGGTCCTTCACAGGAAGTCCCAAATGACACAACATCTTTACCATTACATGATTCTGGGCGACCATTTGAGTATATTGGAGATATCGATCCTACGCAACCGCTCCCATGGCCAGAAAAAGAACGCGATTGGTGGGTACTTCACGACGTTTTGGTTGAAAGAGTACGCCAATCAGACGCTTTGCCCATGATACAATCTACAAACAACGAAAATAATTATCATCTCCCCCAACTTGTGTTTTACGGAGACAGCATCACCGAAGGATGGAATGGAACCACCTTTGGAAACACTCCGGGACCACATCGAATGTGGTCTGACAATGAACCCAAACTGATTCGTGAAACGTTTGCTCATCATTTTGGAGAGAATTCCACATGGGGACAAAGAGCATTGCGTCCTCCGCTGATATTAGGAATTAGCGGCTCCAAGACCTATGATTTTATCTGGAGGATGAAGAATGGCGAATTTCCTACTTCGAGTTTGATGGCACCGCAGGAGAATGACGCAACCAACGAGGAGAAGCATAATGATGGCGATAGTATTGTCAGCAGTGACGTCAAATTAGAGAATTTGGAACGCATTTACATTATTCTCATGGGAACCAACAACCTTGGAGGAGGAATGCTACCAGAACCAACTATCCACGGCATGGATGCCGCAGGACGAACCTTATTGCAACAAATTAAGGATACATCACCACCAAACACACCATCGGCAATACTCTTCAGTGAATTGTTACCTCGCAAAGACAATTTTCGCGCAATAAAAATGTGTCCACCCCGATGCAAGAATATGACGACGTTGGAGCCATACAAGTCTTTCACACCAGCAATTGACACGGTGAATCGCGGCTTACCAGAGGTAATGGAAGGTTGGAGGAGGGATTTTCCTAATAGTCGGGTAGTTTTGCTTTCGTCTCAGTCGACTGATGATGGTGGCGATTATGTCGAAAGCTTGAATAATCCAACAAAAAATACACATACAGTACAATGTGGAAAGGATATGTTTGCAATGGACATAGAAGAGGAGTTTTATTCTCATATGCCTGATGGGTTGCATCCCAATTCCAAAGGGTATGATGTGTGGGCTCGTTGTCTGAAGAAGGGTTTGGAGGCTATCATGAATCATATGATAAACTTGAATTGATCATGTTTGTATTTTTGTGTTGAGTTAGTGTGTGCAATTAGAACACGCCTTCAGTTGAATGAAGAATCGATAATAATATATTGCCGGTGAACTTGTTTCCAGGATAAGCGAGAAATTGACTTCTACGTCAATTGAACACAAATAAGAATATTTGCAAGACTGATGAGCAGAATTGGCCTCCTGAAAATTATTACAAAGAGATTTATTCATAGTAATTTTAATGTAAATATACCAAATCAATGATATTGTTGGCTCATGCATGCATTAATGCAACAGCTATCTACCACCACTAAAATAACATTCCAATTTGTGATTTAAAGCCAAGAGCCCTCTTTTATTAAATGATGTTAAGTCTTTCACCAGGGTCATAGTTGCGGGGGTGTCATCACGACATATACATTCCCACTATCTTTGCCTTCACTCGAATCCAAGACTTGTACCCCCTCAAAGTACCCATCATCGCCATTCTTTGCACCCCCAACAGTAATGTTACAATCGTCCATCATAATGCCGCCATATCGGATAGAAACTCTTTTCGCCAACCAATCTTTATCAAGTTGTAAAGAACATTCCTCCTCGACCTCACGTATTAGTCCCTCTAATGTAGTTTCTCCCAAATGACGCTTCCCTCCAGGTAAGTCTAGATTCCATTCATATGGGCCATCTTTATATCCCATCACCATGAGGTATTGCGGATGATTGAATTCTTTGCACTTTATTGTGCTTGTTGGGGGCGATTGCTTTTCATGGAAGGATTTTGTTGACGGTGGTGATTTCGTAGATTGCTTTTGTAGAAGCCACAAAAGGGAGGTGAGATGATGCCCCATTGTAATAAGCACCGTTGGAGTAGATGTTGACGCCAGATTAGATACTGTTTGCAATTCAACGTCTTTTGATGCGAATATCTCTGATGGCAACTCTACTCCTCCGTCCTTCATTTGGCTCAAAATTTCCATCGAGACTTGATGAGAACTTTTGCGCGTTTTCCCAGATAGGAGTAACGATTGCAATGATGCTTCATCAATGGCACAAATAAAGTGGGCATGGTCCGCGTGAAGTTGGCCACTACCACCACCATTATCGCCGCCTTGTAGTTTAGCATGCATTGCATCTCGTGCACATAGTATTGTTCTATTCACTTCGGCCAAGGATTTTGAGGCAATGGCAACAAAACCATTTGGATGGAAGGAACTGAGGAGACAAAGAGCGCAATTAACTTTGAATGGTTGTGCAATTTCTGAAGAATTCTCAACACTCGCAATATTATCACCACTGCCACCACCACAAGCAGCATCGTGATTAGAATCAAAGGATGTGAATATTTCATTTGCCAGATTTCTTTCGCAAGCACTTCCACCTTTTTGAAATTCATCAATATTGGTACCTTGACAAACGTAGATTGCAGGAGTGAATTTTGTATCGGGTACCACTATGAGATTGTTGAATGGATCATCGTTATGTTTGATTTTTGCATGATTGCTATCATTGTTGCTGATATCATTCGTTGTGCTGCTCTTGTGGCTTGAATGAAACGAAATGCTGCCTGCATTGGAGGAAATACTCATATCACGCAATTGGTGGGAAATGTCTTCCTCTGAATGGCTCTGCTGCTGGTTGAATTGGTTGCGATAACGTTCCCGCAATTTCATTACCTTGGAACACGAGCAATTGGGCGCATGCACCTTGTATTTGGCGGCACGACATAAACGATTATGGAAGTGAGATTGAAAGTTGTTGGTTTCAATATTTAATGGTGGTGATGCCCTTGCTGCTGATGCAGTATGGTTGGATCGTTTTTGCTGCGATCGATGATTTGTTTGGTGATGATTGCCTCGATGAAAGTTCCCTCTTTTTTGTTGCTTTTGCTGTGGACTCATATTTTGTCTGCCTCCACCGTTTCCATTTGCATTTCTTCCAGCTGCAGTATGCGCCCCGTACTCATTGCGATTCGCTTGATTCGCTTCGACGCTGCTTGCAGAATTGCTTTTATCATCATTAGTATTTTTGATGGCAGATTTTTTTCCACCATTGCCCCTCTCAGATTTTTTCTCATAGCCCCTGCCAGTGTTTCTTCCCCGTCCACCACCATTGCCCCTACCACCCCTACCACCCCTCCCAGGACCTTTGAATCTCCCATCATGGTGGCCATTCGTATTGTGTCCTTTTCCAGCCCCCTTCAGAATTTTTTGTTTATCATCATAACTATCTCTCGTTAATGCTCCACCCCGTTGTTCATCTTTTATTTGTTCCATTGTCAAAATTATTATCGATTGACAAATTTGATTATATTTTTCCTCGATTTCTTCTTTTGATTGTGAGGATAATGATTGTTTTGAATTCGTAGAAAAATTCAAAGAGCGCAGTTTCAATTGAAATTGCAGAATTGACGGAGCTGTTGATGCTCTTGATATCGATCTTACACACGGAAATAATGATACAAATATTGACGATGGGCGATTAAAGCGATTTTGATTTACTGAGTTTGCACAAGCGACCTTGCTGTAACTTTTCAATTCCAAAGTACTAGTGCAACCAAAATAATGATGTGTGATTATTTGATCTTTGGCTCTTGGAAGTAATTTCGCTCGTATTGCTGCCTTGAAAGTGTAACAATAAGATGATGCGAATGCGCGAATAGTTCCGCCAGCACCAGCTCGCACCATTTATGAAAGGAGAAGAGAAGAGATGTCAATACAACATAACTGTGTTCCGCCTCTTGCTTCCGCCAACAACGCTGCTCTCGCGGACGTCAAGAAAATAATCGTGGGAAAAAAAATGGTGACGTAACAATCGGGGATCGGGCTCAACGCTGGTCTCAACAAACGAAACCGAAGTGTCTACCTACCATAGTACCTAGAGACTGGCGGGCGACGCACGCACACAGCTAGCCGACAGCCGACAGCTCTCTCTCTATCTAGAGAGAGTATCTCTCTCTCTCTAGAGATAGAGAGTGGATAGCTAAATATCTCTGAAGAACGGGTCGATGAAACATTCCCCGTCCTTTTCCGGTTGATTTTCGTAGATTGATTCCATTGAAAAGGGCAATAGTATAATCTGAATAGAGTATGGTAGTATTGTAGATACAGCCTAACAAAATGTTGCAGAGAGACTGAGGAACATAAAATCATTCCCAAGGCGTAATCCACCATACACGTGAATAAAAATAGAAAACAGAACAGGCTTCTGCAACAATGACCTAGATTGAAGTTGATTATTTGATCCTTGATAATGAGTTGTACTACTAGATACAAACTCCTAAATTTTCGCATCGATTTTACAGGAGCTATCTAACCATGCCCTGCCTCAGGCAACGTAGATAAAAAGGCTGTTCTTTTTATATCATTACATAGTCGGGGGATTTCTCCGCCCACACGGTACAATAACAAGTCATAGCTAGGAGTATTCTTTTGTGGCGTGTATGATGTGAAAGCATGGAAATGAGTGAACGATTTTTTTTAGCTGTGCGATCCAGGAGTAGGTGCGAACTGCGAACAGTCGTGAACATTGTATTGTTGTATGTTCATTCCCACTTTTCCGATTATTACCAAATTGACACGACAACATAATATGGACAACGACGACCGGCCTCCGCAAAAGCAAACACTACAACAATGATAACATGCTGTCAATTCTGGCAAGACTTCCACAACACGAAACAATAATAGCCACACCACCATGGCAGACAGAGAAGACCAATCCCGTCGGCGTCAATCCGAAATGGTGAGGAACGACGACAAACATCCCCCAGCCGTTAAACGACGGAGTTCCGAATTCATATCGCCTGTGAGCAAACAGAGTACCAGCAGCGGCGATCGACGACGATCTTCGGAATTTATTCCTTCCCCGCGTCAAGGCTCGGCGGAGCGGCCGGGGAGCAACCGCGGGTCGAAAAAGGATGATTCGTCGAGAGAAAAGATGCACAAGAAACCGAGCAGTGCCCGACGTACGGAATCATCGATAGGCAAGCCGGACATGTGGGGAATGGCGGATTTGGATCAAAACAAAGCTGATGTAATTAATAGAATTAAGGAACGACGAATGGACACACTGGTAGAAGGAAAGGAGCAAAAGCAACCTCCGTCGTCCTCCAAAACCAAGCCAGCAGATTCTTCCGACCGAAAAAGCAGGGGACATTCCGTGGATGGAAGACCCGCGCAATCACGAACAGAGTCAGCGAGATCATCGTCGAAACCACCACCGCCCAAGGAGGGCAGGCGTAACACAACGGCCGCCCCGAGAGGCAGACGGAGCTCCTTCAGCCATGATTTGCGTAGCTCCATTTCTAGAACAACACAAATGGTGCGAGGGCGAAGGGATAGCACTGGGAGTGCTGGAAAATCAAAAAAAGAGTCGTCGGATTCACACGAAAAATCGTCTAGTTCATCACTCAACAAATCAGACCGTTCGAAGCGGCGTGCGAGACACAGTAGTCGAGCTCCGTCCGATAAAAAGGAGGGAGACGGAGACACTCCGACCAGTAATAGGCGCCGATCATTAAGTCAAGATCTTCGTCCATCATTTTTCAGAAGTTCCGATGTCAGCAATAACGACAATAACAATAGCAATTCGAAATTAAAGAAGGAAAATTCAGAATCCGACAAGGACAAACAATCCAGAGGGAGAGATTCCGAAAATTCCAGCAGACGTCGATCCCTCAGCCATGATGTGCGCCCGGGGAAGAAAGAGTGGGGTCGAAGGGACAGCAACGGCAGCCGCAGCAGTAAAGGGAAAGATTCCAAAGAGGAATCCAAGTCCGGATCAAAATCACAATCTCGCGGTTCTGATACAGCGCATAGGCGTCGTTCCTTTAGCCATGATCTGCGTCGATCTGTTAGTAGAGTGCTCTTGAATGATAAGGATGACGAAGATGGCATGGGATCGGAACGGCCCAGTCGAATGAGCAGGAGACGTTCCAATGAGAAAAAATCATCAGAGTCAGAGCGTCCCAGGCGGCGTAGTAAATCTGCAGGAAGAAGAGAAGGGTCTGACAAATCCAATAGACGACGGTCATTTAGCCATGATTTGCGCAAATCTGTGACTAAAGCGCTTGATTCAAGTGACCGCGGAAATCGACGGCGGTTATTACGGCGAGCTTCCGACTCAATGAGGGATTTAAAGGGCAGTCAATCGGATATGAAAGGGTTGAGGAACCAAGAAAGTCGTCGTGGAAGTATGGATTGCTTGAGGAGTTTTAGGGAACCCTCATCTTCTAGAAGGCCAGCGTTGCGTCGGATGAGCCAGTCCCTGAATGATACGAAGAAAGCAGAGAAAATGTATGCCTCGGACAGCAGTGACGATGATAGTATGAACGGGAAGGACAGGAAGAAGAGGTCAAGTAGCAGATCTAGCAAGGCCAGATCCAAAAGCAAGGATTCGAGGAAGAAGGGCCGGGATAGAATGACTCGATCCAATAGCATACATATGGATCGTAGGTCAAGTTTCCGTCGTTTAAACAGTGATGATAATTCATCACTCAGCGCGAAGAGATCACATGCTTCTGAGAAGAAATCAAAAAGTTCCGAAAACCGCCGTAGCTCGGACACAGACGTTGGATCAAAACGCCTCGTAACGAAAGACACTATCCGTCGTCCAACAGTGGATCTAATTAAGAAGCCAGCAAGAGCAACAACAGGTTCTGCAGAAATATCTCACGAGATGTTGTTAAAGAGCTTTGTTACAGCAGCCCAATCAAAAACTGAGACTAAAGCTGGAGAGGAAACATCCGAACTTGACAAACTTTTGTCAAAGAAGCCTAAACCCGCTGAAGCTCCTGATACAGCCTCAAAGGGCTCGAAGAATTCCAAGGTTTCAAAAACTTCCAAGGGTTCAAAGAACAAGAAAAGCTCAGATAGCGCAGCAAAGACTAAGAAAAGTCAAGATTCTAGTACTGGTGGCAAAGGCAATGGTAAAAGCAAGGACAAAGGCAAGGACAAAACAAAGAACACTAAATCGTCGAAATCACCGATAGGAGTTTTAATGAAAAGTCCGAAGTTCTTGATATGTGCACTTTTGTTTGTATTACTCGTGGCTTCTGCTGTGGTTGTGTTGGTAATTCTAAATCCTTTCGCGACTAAAGAAGAACCACCTACCCAAGAAACCAAGATGGAAGTCGCATCAAGCAGATTACGACCAACTAACGCTCCAAGCATGCTAGTGGCACAGAACGACATGCTTTTTACTCCGACATTGGTACCAGCACCGGCCCTGGCCGGAGAAGGCATTGCCATTGCCGTTCTCGTGCAGCTTGACGACAAGCCCGAAGAAACTGGCTTCTACCTAGCATCCTCTGATAACTCCACAATATACATGTCGTACCCAGCTGGCAGCCTCTCAGGAAGGCTGTCGGACGCATTTATGGAAGTAATTACTGTACCATTAAACAGTAGTCTTGTTTTTGCCCTCACCGATGAAGCTGGGGATGGGATTTGTTGCGAAAATGGTAATGGTTACTACAGTGTCTTTACTGGCATGGGATCTGAAAAGAAGACTGTTATTTCAGGTAGTGAATTTAATTCCTCAATTAATCACTCCTTCATTGTGGGGATAGAGACTGCTGAACCGACTGTGTCTGACCCCAACGAATCCTGTAAGCCATGTCCAGATGGCGGACAGAATTGTGGGAGATGTGCATGGTGCAATGCAGAACAAGGATTTTTGTCAGATACAATCTTCTCCTTCCAATGTCACACATCTCTTGTTCCCATAACCAAAAAATGCTTTATTGGCGACAAGCGGGTTAATCACCACAACCAATACGTCAATGCCATCGCTGATTGCAAAAATGGTTTCCAACCATGGCCTCAAATTGAAACAGCTTCAGGGCCAACCGTTTGTGTAAGCGAAGTAAAGTGTCTCAAAACATTTGATTTTGAAGAGCCTAATTGCGAAGAAGAAGAAGCTGGTTCTGTGCTGCAAAAAGAAACATGCCAAGACAAAATTGGGGGTCTCGCATTTGGATATGACTGGGGTTACAATGCTCCTAGAGAGAAGGAATGCTCCTCATTGTCAGGATTCGCCGAATCACTTGCTCCGCGATGCTGCATTGATGCGATTTCATTTTGTAGTACAATTAGCACAGCAGACTCCGATAGTGACAGAGAAGCGGAGTCCAAAAACGATGCAACTTCATCAGGCTTAACAGAGTTAATCCCTACATTCTTTCCTACGGCGTCGAATGCACCAACATGGAATGGGCATGCTATTACAGTAGTATTTCAATTGGACGAGTGGCCTGAAGAAACTGGTTGGTCGATCACATCTGCCGACAAAGCGATAACCTTCAAGGAACGCAAACCAGGATACTATAAAGAATCAGACTTAGTTATCGAAACAATCCAAATACCTGAAGGAATGGAAGTTGATTTGACAATTACAGATGCAGAAGGTGATGGTTTTTGCTGTGAAAACGGTCAAGGTTACTATCAGGTTTATACAGAGCAAGGATCGCTGATCCTCGACAAATCAGGCAAGTTTACCAGCGCTACTTCATCATCTTTCAAAGTGGGAGAGGTGAACAGTCTTGCACCTACAGCATCATCGTCCCCTACAGAATCTTCGCCACCATCTTTTGATCAATACACTGTGACCATTGTTGTGCAATTTGATCAATGGTCACAAGAGACGGGATTCTCTCTTTCGTCTGCCGCTACTGGTTCTGTGTATTTTGACTGGCCAGCTGGAAGTTACTATGAACCATTCGGGCGCGTAATTGAAACTGTCAAACTCCCTCGAGATCTTGAAGCGACATTAGCTGTCACTGACAGTGGAGGCGACGGATTTTGTTGTTTATACGGAGAAGGATGGATCAAAGTATATGCTGGGGAAGATATTGAAGACTCATCAGCACTTATTGCTTCCGAATCTGGAGAGTTTGATTCGGACCTTTCAGTCTCATTCATCGTGGCGCACCCGTCGGAAACTGCTTCAACCTCTGCGTCGAGTCCAGTCGCCCCTGTCACAGATCCTATTCCTGACACTGATGATGATTGGGGCGATGGCGAGGTAACTCTCGTAATGCAGTTCGACAAATATTCTGCCGAGACTGGATGGTTCATTGATTCAGGTGATGGTTTAACAAACTATGTTTCCCGGCCAATCGGTTATTATGAACAATATCCATCAATGCAAATCGCCGAAACAGTTGTCTTAACTAAAGGAATAGAGTATAAGTTCAGGGTGACAGACCTATTCGGAGATGGTTTCTGCTGTTGGGCAGGGAACGGTTTTTATGCCCTTTACAAGGGAACTGACGTTGAAGATGAATCAAACCAAATTTTTTACGGCGACGGAGAATATGGTCTCGAAAGGGAGCATTTATTCACCGTAGGAAGACTTAGAACTCCACCGCCAACAAATCCGAAAGCTCCATCTACTGCTCCTTCAGTCCCGCCTTCGATGGTTGCAAGTATTTCGCCAAAGCCAAGTGCGCCAATGGTCCAACTTGATGTCTCAATTAAGTTTGACGGCGCAGCTGTTGAAACAGGGTGGTCAATTACTTCTGTGAATAAGGACATCGTCTTTGTTGATCGCCCTGCAGGATATTATGGCAGAAGATACAACAGGAAGGCTATCACGGAAACAATAAAACTGCCGTATGGACAATACCTATTGATTGTAACTGACACGGTTGGCGATGGGTTTTGCTGTCGCAAAGGAGTCGGTTGGATTAAAGTAGTTGAAACAGGGAATGAGTTGCTCTTTCGGGAAGGACGGTTTGAATATTCTGTTGAGGAAAGATTTGCGATCGGCGGCAACACACTAGCACAAAATTCTCCAACTCAAGCTGCCCCTGGCAACAATGTACCGCCACTTGATGCAAATCTTGAAGATATGGACAACAGCTCACAACTAAACCCTCCAACTTTGGAAGCTATCGATAACAACGCGCCGCCAAGCCCTCCGATGGTTGAAGCTGTTTACAGCAACGCATCACCAACCCCTCCAAGTTTTGAAGCTATCGATAACAACGCACAACCAACCCCTCTACCTGATGCTATTTACAACACCACACCACCAGCCCCTCCAACTTTTGAAGCCATCAACAACAATGCACGACCAGCTTCGCCAACTCCTGCCGCCATTGACAACACCGCACCACCAGCCCCTCCATCTTTCACAGCTACCGGTAACATGCCCCCCTCAGCTCCTACCAATTTTTCCGGCATTGGCAACGACACATCACCACCTCCTTTATATCCTTCAAATTTTGCCACCGATGGTATCACCACACCACCAGCTTCGCCAAACTTTGCTGCGATTGGCAACAATACACAACCACCTCCTATTGATATCCCTAGCACTGCCTCAGCTGGAGCTATTTCTTCATTCGGAACCACCGATTCATCTGGAACCACGGCCTCATTCGGGAATATCTCCTCATCCAATTCATCTCCCAGCAGCACCTCTCCGCCCGGTATGAGACCGGGATTGAGAGGATCACCAAAATCGTCACGTGAGAATCTGATTCAAAGCCAATTAACCTCGATTTTCGGCAAGAATTTCTTTCAAGACCCTTTACACTTGAGAGCAGCCAGGTGGATAATTCATGAAGATCCTCTTGTTTTGAAACCCGAAGACCCCACGCTTGGACAGCGTTTTGTTATGGTCATATTCTACTTTGCGACTGATGGCCAACAAGAAAGTGGTGGATGGATGTTCAATGGCATTGCCGAAGATAGAGGAAACTGGCTACTTGACACCCCTGGCAGCAGTGAATGTCTTTGGTCTGGCATTACATGCACCGCCATTCATAAAAGCAACAACGAAGAATGGCAAGCTGTTGTTGGTATTCATACAAGTAAGTGATGTGTGTAGGTACAATTTTGAAGTTGTTTTGAAAAATACCCTTCTAATAGTTATGTTTCTTCCCTCCATTTCAGTGGCTTTTGGGCTCCACGGTTACCTGCCAAAAGAATTAGCCTATTTAGATCATTTACAAGAGCTTGACTTGTCTATAATGAATTATGGCCTATCAGGTCTCATACATTCTGATATATTGAACATGAAAAGTCTCAATCGTCTTGCGATAGGAGAAACATCTCTTGAAGTTCATATTGATTGCGATAAGAATCCCATCGAAGTCATTACTATAGGAAGCTGCTACAACAAAGGTGATGACTTTGATGGAACAATGACGTGCCATGGCGGGTGCTGCACTGATGCCCTTACTGGCATGCCATGCATTTGATGTATATTTGCTGTATTCCATTACAATACATTTATTATTAATTTTCTCTACACACTTTGCATAAAGCTATAAGCTTTCAGTTTTAATATGTTACCAATTATCCTGAATAATGATACACTCACCGTTTTAGCTATATTTTGCATGCTGCATGCTATTTTATATCATTATAATGTTGCATATTCCTCTACTAGTCATACATGGCACACCCACACTTTTACAAACTCACTCTGAAAATATCCTATATACCTATTTTAACACTCCCGAACATATCATCAAATCATAATCAAGGCCACAATCCATACGTATCAGGATCATCCCGTCCAATAGACCTTTCTAAGAATCCTTCGCCAACCTCAAAGTCTGTAGTTCCATACCGGTCAAGGATAGACTTCTCTGCATGCGCAATCTCCTTCAATTCCTCCAGAACATGCACCGCATCCAACGCCTCCTTAAGCAAAATGACAGAATGAAAGTCATCATCAAGATGATGATTTGGCTTCATATCGTCTGCATGAGAAACATCGAGGAAGAATTCGTGCGCAATTTTGGCCTCACGACTGTCGCGGCCGTATTTGGCTTCTGCGCGATGAAAATCGGCAAGAGCGTCCCGCACTTTGCGTGGAAGTGCAACCTATAAGTATAGTAGAAATGGGGCCAAAGAAAAATTGAACATTGCACATCATAGTAAATTACACCATTTTGCAGAAAAAATTAATTCAGCACATACCTCTGGATTTGTTTTCCGAATCTCCTGGATCTGTTCTACTAAGGTTTTAATCTTTTCCAACTTCTCTTCTTCTGATGCATCGAGAAGCTTGTCAAGCATGGCAATATCCATCTTGTATCTATATAATGTGATTTTCATGTACATGATTTGATTTTTTTAGAAAACAAATGGATGCGGTACATGAGTACAACGATGGAATTTCTGATTATCCGCAACTGGCGATTCTTTTGACACTTTACAGTACGCGAAACACAAATCACAGATGCGAGTATTCAAAATAATATGTCGCCTCAAAGTGACTAAACACGCGCTACCCACCTTGTAAGTGTCGACAACCGATCCTTGTCTGATTGCTGTTGCGCCGCCAACAAAGGGGTTGTAACTTGATTCTTAGCAACAAGATCAACTATGACGGAGGGGCTTTTGAGTAGGAACGCCGTGGACATTGGCGATTGTAGGAATAGTCCCGATGCCTGCAACAGGAAGAATGCTGATTTCATCTTCAGTTATTATATTTTTGAAATTTATTGGGATTCTGGCTTTGTTGATATTATTTTATGAGAACGAAAGAAAGATTTTCATTGAGCTGTATTGTTCAAACATCGGAAAACAGGGAACATGATATCGTATCTCGTGTGGTTGGTGTGTAGAATTATTTTTAGTGTTCTGTTTTTTTTCATGTCCGCCGCCGGGATGCAAATGAGAACGCCAGATGTCACAAAAAATAATATCACCATCAAAGGTATATATGTAAACAACGACCATAAAATTACCCTTAACTCTTTTTCGCGTGAACGCTGTCCATGATGTTCAAGGGGCAAATTTAAATATATTTTAGCTGTAGGTATCTACGTGCCGTCGGTTTTGGATTATTTATTTTTGTACCTCAATTTCAAAACACAGCCTTTCACTTCCAGAAGTCAACAATTTTGCTTCCAGTGAAAGCCTCAAAATTCACATGTAGTTAGGGCAGGAAACATAATTTCAGATGACAGATTTAATTTTCAGGGTCAATACTCAGCGCAATCCTTGTATAGGATGCCATAATTCTTACAAACTCTCCATCAAAAGAATACTTCGCCGACAGCCGCTGAAACATTGCTATCATTTCTCTCAAATTTTGTTCTGTATATGGTCGTTCCTTTGGTCCTGTTCTCAAAGAAGCAGGATTAAGATGGTTATTTTGTGAATTGCTGTTATCCAATTGGATATTGTCTAATCTCCTCCTAATTTTTTTTTCTGGTTGAGGAGGGAGATCAATATCCTTGTATTTCACAATGGTATGCCAAACACAGGGGATGGATTCACGTGCAATTGGATCCACTCCTTTTGACTGACCCAAAAATTCTGCAATTCGACTCGCCGATGATGGTCCATAAATATCATCCGTCAAATCTTCATAAGAGACTAGTAATAAATCATTTCTGTTTTCATATCTTTCCATCCAATAGGAAACAAATTTTTCAAAGTTTTGGATTTGAACTGCAACACCATGGTATTCATGCTCACGATATATTAACCAATCCTTATTGGGCCCCCTCGTGGAATGATTAGGGAGTTTGTGCATATGTTCTGCGATGCAAAAAGAGATTTGAATTGCATTGATATTAAATTCAAACACAACTAAAACTTAATATACGAACACACATTGCACATACTACTCACCATACTGCAAATTAAAATAAGAAGGGATAGCATTGATAGGATTCCTCAAAATAACAATCGCCCTTGAAAATGTCTTATCAAGATCGTTAAATCGATTGTATGCATCCTTTACAGGATAGTGGGTCTTGACCGCCACAACGTTTTCGTATCCTCGTTCGTGAGAATCAAAATCATCATTGGTTTTAATTCCCGTCAATGCCTCAACGAGGCTCCATGTCATACGGGATCCAGAACCGGGAAAGGAGGCTTGCCATGTCTGAGGTATTGGGTTCTCGGTCAAGTGGGCATAAGTCACTTTGCATCCACCATTGGGCAGTGCTTTGGATAATACTCTGCGACTACTATGCCCGGAAAATGGTGTATCGAATCTTTCATGGAGCGAAACTGAAAATTGAACGTAAAATACCGCCCCGGCAAGAAGAGTGAGTGCTGTCGTCAACTTGAACACTGCTCGCCCAACATATCGCCCTCCTACTAATGCTTCAGCTTGATCATGGGGCTCCATAACAAATATTGGATCGTGTTGTAGAGAATGAAGAAGACCAGTAAACGAATGAAGGTTAATTGAGCGGTTGGATGGAGAGGAGGCAGCAAGAAAAGTGCGGCGAAGGTGCGTGCGTGTACGTATGATATGTTCATGTATGTGGTTGGTGTTTCTTATCTATGTATCTCTTGTGCAGAGAGATAAACCAGTACGATATGGTATCTACTCCTAATTATTATTTTTTGTGTGTCATCGGTCATTTTGGGGTCGTCATCTCTTATCTCTTATGTCCGAGCGCGAGGTGCGTCACCAACGCAACGCGTGCTGAGAATCGTGTACTGAAGTTTCATTTTTTCGGATTTTAATGGGGTGGAACTTACATTAACTCCGCGGCTCGCGGCTCGCCAAAAATGACAGAAAAAAAATGACAGACAGATGACAGCATAATTAACAACTGTCATAAAATAGAATAAAATAAATATTCATTGCGACCATGACCTCGAGTTCCGTCAAAAGCAACGCTGGATACATTGACATACCCTTCGACACCCCTTCCGATGGCGATGATCGGGACAAACCCGAAACATGCTTAGACGGCCTGGAGGACCAGAAATTAGTAGTTGTCCGCGAAATAGACGAAACTGCCCCGTTACAAAGTCATCAATTCCAAACGCGATCTGGCATTTCTGCATGCAGCTTTGTTCTTGGATTTGTCATTGGTGCCATCGTAGTATCAACAGGTTTAACATACAATAATGGCGTGGGTGGTTTTAGACTTGTCCCTGTTTCGAATAGCGATTACATGCAACAGCCGAACAAAGTGGACAAGAAAGAAAAAAGCGCGGTTTCGTACAACTTTCTTCGCACCAGCAGAGGTTCATCCACAATTCGCATACTTTTGAATGACCTCATCAATCCAACACCAGAGCGCTACACGGAGAAGTCTAATACCACTGAAACTGTCAATTATGAATTATTAGGCGGACCTCGTCGTGCTTTAATGCATCTTTCTCAGCTGATGGAAACCGACGGGCAAATCCACTCCCAGTGCCATCCACTTGCACATAGTCTTGGCAGAGCTGCCTATCAGTACTTTGGATCCTTGGATGCTGCATACGATGGTATGGTGGGCACCGATGATGCCAAGCTACTTAGGGTGTGCAATGCAGCATATTTGCACGGGGTAATTGAATCCCATTTAAGGAGTGTTGAGAATTCGAGCGATTTGACAACGGTGGCAGCAGAAATTGAAAAAAAAGTGTGTTTGAAATTGAGCAATGTAGAAATAGGTACATGGGAGTGCCGGCATGGTATTGGGCATGGAATTATTCAGCGAAATAGAATGGATGTGGAAAAGATTGCAGTTCAAATGGGGATTGCCACCTGTGAGAAAACTTTCAAAAAAGCCGGGAAGGCAGAATGCGAAAATGGATTGTGGATGGATCATTTTGAATCATCTGGTCATATCATAGCGATGGAGAGGAGTTTGATGGCAATGGATATAGTCGCAAGTGAATTTGAGAATGCTTTGTCTTCTTTGAAAAAGGCCAAGAGAAGCAATGAAATTCCACACAACGAAGATACGCTAGAAAGTGAATTGGAAGTAAAAGGTCAATTTCTCACCCCGCCTCTTCCACCCACTCTTCGAATGTGCCAAGACTTTGCCCATGCCGATCTTGATGAGTGCTATGTTTACGCACCAACTGAATATTTACTTGTGCATCCTGGGGACTATGTTGGTGCCTTAGCCTATTGCCAAGATCCCTCTGCCAAGATTACATCTTCCGCAATTAGATATTGTGTAACTGGCGTGGGAATGCAGTGCGGCAAAGAGAATATGGATGACTTTTTCATTGTGGAAAAAGTATGTCAGACCTTGGACGATGTGAGTTTAGGAATAGATTGTTTTAGAACGGCATTATCTTATTATACGATGAGCACTGGCGGCGAGAGCCCGAGAGATGCTGGTGTGTGCGACAAGTTAGTCCAGTTTCATGATCTTTGTCGCTAACAGGAATTTTTAGAGAAAATGTGTATCATCTAGATATCAATCATTGCTGGCTAGTTTATTTTGATCTATTATACTAGTTGGCTGCTTTTTAGGGCTCCACACCACATCTTACCGTCCATTGCTGGGTTTAGTGTTAGTGGCAGTGGTTTTAATCTGCGAGTAGCGTTTCCCCCTTCATAGTCGTCACATATTTGTAACCCAGATGGCCCGGCTCTCGGCTCTGAGAATAGTATTCCAATGTCTGCTGTCTGCCAATCGGGTACGTCATGGTGCGTACAAGTGTGACAAACTTCCACAGAACAAATGGACTCATGATGTAATAAGCAGGCTACAAATATTTTTCTCGTTGGCGACACTCTTGAGGATTGCAGAAGGTCTTCAAATCAGGAGAATAGCTTCATAGTACAGATCAAAACAAACATGGAAGATTCTTTCCAAATTGGTGCTGGTTATAGTAATGCTGCAGCAACGAGGCACGCCGTTGGTCTTGAGGAGACAGATACTACAATCGGTTGTTCCAATGATGGATCCGCCTTCACGGTGGCCGATTGATCTGTCGTCAATCTTGGAGAAGAGACAATCATCGGACTCGTGGTTGTGCTGACGAATGCTGGAACCTGATGGGTGTACGATGGGACAGAGGAGAGTGGTCAGTTCGCATTTTTAAATTAATAATTCAAAACCATTGACAACAATGCCATCGTCTTCATTGAAACCACTCACCCTGATTGACTCCATAAGTGCCATCTTAGAGGCCACTGTCACCATTATCATCAATGCCTCCGCCGCCATCATTATGTTGTTGGTCAATGGCTGCCGATTGGAAGCCACTGATGTTACTCTTTTTCTTTTGCTTGTGTCTCATCTCAAAATGAGAATAATGAGCAAAGTGAAGAAATTTGCAGATATCCGCCGCGCCAGTTATTTATCATGGTGAAAGCTAGTGAAAGCATATTTTTGGAAAACGAAACAAAAAAGTGAAGTTGCTGTTCAGCTAGGCATTGTAGTTGTTTGCAGGGGATGATGATGAATAAATCTTGGCGCGCCAATGACAACATTGTGTGCGATTGGATGGCTATGCTATTTTTGTATTGACATTTTTTGTATGTGACATCACGGCACTATTAGTATGAAATTCTCATATGTACGATGAACTCGTTGATTTCATACAAAGAGTTCTGTTGATGTGTTGAAAAGTTCAGAATTCTGATGTCTTTATTCATCAATTTTTCTGGCGCGCCAATAATACCATATTATTCTTCTGTGTCAGTGGAATAATGGATAGTACCCTATTCATTTTGAAGGATACATTATCCACATTATGTCATCTTTCGTATTTCATCACTTCACCTGTTTGAACAAACAAAAGAATTTTCATTACAGAATAGATTTTATTTCAGTGATTGAGGATAATATTTATTTTTAGGGTTATCTTCTATGTCTCTATCTTGTTCACGGGACTCATGGCTCATGGCATTTTCCAACCGTGCTCAATTAATGACATTCAACATCTATGCTTGCATCATGCAGTCAACATTATTTATCATGCACAACACACACAACACGCAACACACCAACCAACAAAAATAAACCACGACGATGACCATGACAATGACAATGGCCACTGCAATATCCTGTGTGAATGTTTAGCAATATTAAAAAATGTTATAAAAGAATCAACTTAGTATAAATGTAGATCAATAAACAATAGATATAATAAATTCAAATTTAAAATTGTAGACTTACCTGGCGATGCTTTAACGCTCACCAAATCCGTAGGTCATTGTGCCATTCCTTTTTAGTGGCTGTGATGGTCTTGCGTTGAGCATTCTCCGCATAAAGCGCAGCATCAGGAATGATCCTTTCGAGATAATCTCGGAGAATCCCTCTGATGTCACTCCTCCGTGTTGGGCCGCACAACAAATCTCCGCACGTGAAATGGCTTGAAGGTTATTGCGCAAGGAGGCCACACGATGACACTTAGTCTTGTTGTTTAATGGGGCCGTCTTTTCCATTGTTTGTTTAGATTAGAAATTAAATGGATTCGAATAATCAATCAAATGAATTCAAAAATGATGAGCTTTGTTCATGTTATAATTTTTGCTGGTCAAATAATAAAGTAAATTTTGATTCGAACCTAAAATATTGTTAGACATTGCAGTTAAAAGAACGATGCATTGTAATCTTTGCAAAAGCAGCGAATGTATTATAGATCTTTGCTGGAAAGATCTATACAAAGAGTCTAAAAAGTACAAGGATTCTAATCTTCTGCCGTAGCAGATTCGAATCGAAGTGTCTCAAACAATTTTATACAATCGCCCAACATTCAGTGATATAATTGTGCCTGGTTGTATTGCAAGATTATTCCATACATTAAGTGAAAGCGACTACAAAATTGAGGAGTTGGGTTATCCAACTCTTGATCAATTTTTCCCATTTCGGGTCAAATTTGTTGGCGATTCTGCTCTCGGATCTAATTGTATTTACTGCAAATCAAATCCATGTCATGTCTCTACGTATGGTGGATTGTTGGATAGCAATGCCATTGATTTGATGAATTGTTTATCAAAAATAGAAACAAGACAATACTTGTATTCTATTTATCGAATGGAATTATTGGATGGCTTATTTTCAAGCGGAAATGTGAAATTTATCATGCCATCTTGCATGATAAAACTTATCAAGGAAGAATGCCAAGATGGCAAGAGGTGATGGGTGATGACGATGATGATGACTAATGATTATGACTGAAGGCAGATGATGAATGATGACTGATTTGGAATAATGATGATTTAACGACAAATGATGGAGGAGAGGAAGAGGTTGACGATGGCCGTTAGTTATAAGTTGGCATAAAATAAATCAGACAAATATCAGTATTTACCCAACATAATTTATACGTATGTAAACGTTCTATTCCTCAGTATTCAAATTTTATTTATGCCAACTGGATGTCAGCCTTGACTACTTTTGTGTGCATGGTGAACACCATCATCCGTAGTACGCCAATATTAAATTTAAAATTTCGTTCCGGCATCAGAAAAATGACAACATTTTTGCTCAGAATTCTCATCTCCAATCTCTGTCATCGCCATTACATCTTCGATCTAATCTCAGCACTGAAGCAATGCCGAAAAAGAAGGACGAGGAGTGGGTGCACCACGCCGAGACAACAAGAGGCCCCAATCATACAAAAATTCTAAATGATGAGGGAGAGTTTTGCGTCAAATGCCTTCCGCTGATTCCTCTTATCAAGAAGTCTTCATTCGCAACTTCTCCAAGAAACCAACCTTTGGGTGGATGTAGTCTCGAAGTCAATGTTTCTGGCTGGAAAAATTGGATAGGTGTATCTCACATTATTTTGCAATGATGTATGGAATGAAACTGATGAGACAGTATGACAAACCATGATCAACAAAACCAACAAGTTGTTGGGTGGGACAGGTTTCTGCTATAAAATCGCTAACGTCTATGCAACAAATAGTCTTAGACAAAAATGGGGCAAACACATGAACAATGCCATGGACTCTTGCAAAGAACTCCACAAAAAATCAGCACCCCAATGAGGAATGCCGGTACAAATAAAGAATCAAAAGTGATGGGGAACTTCAATATGTCTTACGATCGGATCAATACACCTTTCGGCAACATGCTGAGGTCTGAATTCAAGAAACTTCTTTTAATTCTTGTTTGCCACTTCACTTCTTTGAATGATTTTGAACTACACGATGATGACACCACCAGATTGGTTGAAACTTGCCTTACTTGCCAAATTTTGGACCATTTTTTTGTTCGGGATTGCGTCTCGACATCTACTATCAAAACTGTGACATTCATCAAGTTTGTGCGTGATGAGCTACTCTGTCTTGATTTATCCTACGAAAAATTCATTGAGATTGTAACAGAGATTAGGAACATGAGAACGAAATTCAGGCTTCGTTGATTATCGGTGGATTGATAAGAACTGGGCAAATGTGGTGTTATTATTTCACCATGTTCTAAAGATTCAAGAAAAAAACGAAAAAAGCTTCCTCTATTATTTCCGCAGTTTTGCATTCAAGTTCAAGCTCAATTTTTACACTTTGATGCATATCAGCTCTATGCTATCACAAAGGAAATGGGGTATCCATTCCATGATAAATTCCAAGAGATACACCTCAATTGTGCAAGGTCTTGGAACATGATGATTGTCATGTTTGTTTTGATGTATTCATGCATTTTTTTTGTTAGCAAATCCTGCCACCACTCCAGATCAAGACCGCACCGAAATAAAAATATTTGACAAAAAAGACAATGATACTCGCAGTTGGAAGTTTCAATTCATTCTTCAAACTGATGGTGTAAGTGCCCATTTCATGTATAAAAAGTGTTACAAGAAAAAGAATGCTGCAAAAAATTACAAGACAACAGATTTGAATGCGGAAGTAGATATGTTAGTGGTAGAAAACACCCATGCCATCATTTCGACAAATTGGCGTGATCAATTGTGGTAATTAGAAATGAATGGTGAGTATCTATGTTTGTACTATTTTTATTTTATTCAGAAACCCAATTCTTATTTTGGATAAAATTGATATTTTATTTTAGGTGAAGCACTCCCGATTTCTGCAGATCCTGGCCTGCATAATTTATTGTTCACAATGCCAATGGATGCTGTAATGGGTCAGATTCTACAAGATCCTGCTACAAATAAAAAGATGGGCCGTCGAGTTACAAATGGCCAATACCAACATTACATCAGAACCAACTATAACAAATGAAAAGTGGAAAAGCACCTGAGAGCATTGGAAACTTTTCATGCCGCACTCTCCAAATTGACAATTCGGTCATCAAGTATTGAACAAATCATGGAGCATATTCAGTTGTTGTGTGCAAATTCGACCATGATCATGAAGATAAACAACAAATTGTTGAATGTGAATACAATATACCTCCAGTTTTGTAAAAAAAGTAAGAATTGGTGAAATCCACGCGCCTCTGGCATAAAATCGAATCGGCATCCTTTCTAGATAAAAAGCTTTGGCAAATTTGCCATCTGGATGGCATGTCAACAAAAATCCACATGTATTATAGTGGAGCACATGTGAATTCACATGTGAATTCAACGATGAGAGGCTGCAAACATTCTGCACCTGCACCAACTATTCGGACCGAGTCAACTATTCACTGTTTTGTTAGCACTGTGGTTGAGGTCAATGAATTTTGAATGTCTCAGGTTTGTTTCGATTGCAACAAAAGAACCCATTCTTTTTGTAGCAATAATGGAAAAACTTTCACAGATTGTTATATTGTGGATCTGTTGAATGCAAATCATGCAGGTATAAATATCGCGATGAAAACGGCGCCAAAAATATTTACAAAGTGAAGATAACTGCAGTTTCAAATATTATAAAATATTGAGCAGATCAAAAGATATGATGCTCCAAAGATATCTGACATTGCTTGGTTCAATATAATTTTACACTGGTAGTTCGCATCGAGGAACGATGAATTGACACGTGTAACTAGAGGAATTAGATACTTTGGATACTTAGTTAAGTAATAAAATAATGTTGTGGCTAGTGGTCTAGCTGGAGGGTTTGATTCCCTAACATGTCAATTATTTTATTTCCAACATCTCATATTATAGCACATAATATGATACAATATAACCATAAAGCAGACATGACAAAAAGCTGCACAAGTCAACTACTTCGTATTTCAAGAGAACAAATTGCATTTAAAAAAACGACATGATCAAAACATTAAATCACAATAACCAGTCTAAGTAAACATGTTGATGCCCTAAAATCAATTTATCTCTTGAAGGTATGATTGCATGACAAACATTTTATGAAAACCTAGCCAGCTTTTTTACGAATTAGAATTCCCCTTCCGAGAAGTCCTCATCAAGACCGACCTCATCAACTACGTAACATTTATCAATGTAATCGAGTTTGGGAAACTTTTTGGGAAGGTATTTGGTATAGCCATCAATATCATAAATGAGGTTGCTGTCGGGACCTAACAAAACAAAAGCAGAAAACACCATACAAGTCTGAGCGAAACCCACAAATTCAATTTAGCATAAAACCAATGTATCCTCACCTTTACCCCATGGTGGCTGATCGCGATATCCGGCATATATCTTGTTCAGTGCACTGGTTTGCACATCTCCATCGAGAACAGCAAACGGAGTCTCCCAACTATTTTCTCCGAACCTATTCAGCTGCTCTTCACTCGCACCTGGCATGACAATAAATATCTCCGTGGTACGCGAATCGTGACCGCTTCCCGCGAATGAAACCGTGCCTGGCTCAAACTTGATTCCTTCATCAAAATCATCCAAAATTTTAATCTCTCTCTGTTTCGTCCTCGTCTCGTAATCTTTGGCAATCCCGAACTGAGTCAAGAATTGGGGCACGACGCGGTTGAGACTGGAATGGGATTTTGGATTTGGTAAGAAGACAGACGTTTAGTGATAAATCAACCAAAAAAAATCTGAAATCAAAATTGGAACGTACGCAACACCATCATAATATCCTCGTCGAACGAGTTCCAAAAAGCGACTTGCGCCACGTGGTGCCCAGTAGGGCTTGACCACAATGTCAAGATAGTCCATATAGGCTTTGGAGTTGACAGAGACTTCGCAACGGACGCGGATTCCTTCTAAGTCACCAGCAAGAGGAACGAAAGCTTCATTGAATGAATTCACTTGCCGAGGAAGAACAAAGTGGCGCTTTCCATCCACCTCGTAGCTGAACTCTGTAATGAGGGGCAGGAACAAGAAGCAGGGCCAGTGAGCGAATGATAAAGGAGAAAAAACAAGTATTCAGGGCTGCATCAAAAAGCGGATTATATTATTTAGTAATGGGGGCGTACGGGGCAAAAGTACAAAAACACAGGCCTGAAGGCCGTGTTCCCAAAACCAAACTCACCGTGGCCAAGAAATGTTTGGGATGCATGCCATGCCCCCCTAGGAGCAATTCTAACCTCCAAATGACGGCGATCAGGATGATCTACGTCAAAGTTGGGATCCTCCCAGTACAGATCAATCGTTGTCTTCGGCAACTGATTAACAAATATCGCCTGAATCGGCTGAGCCTGTTCTTCTTGGGCTGATACAAACACATTGTTCGATTGGGCGCCAAGTCCAACGGCACATATGAAGGCGACGGCTGCACGCGAGAAGTCGAGGATTGTCATGGTCGGCACAGACGATGCTATCAATTCTCAGATCGGTCCGAACATCTATGTAAAAGCTCTCTCTCTATGATGGAGTATGATTATTTGAAAAACGTGACACGTGACACAGTACCATACGATATTAGATGGAGTAGTACATAGTAGTATCGTAGCATCGAGGCTTCCACAACGTAGTTGTGGATGCTCTGAATTATAAAATCTGGCCGCGTGAGC
>JALLAR010000082.1:0-24480 GCA_036939335.1 Conticribra guillardii
CGTCACTTGTCACGCATTTGACAGCTGATTTGTATCGAAAGAAGATCCGGCTTTTTAAAAAGTTTCCACAAAAGTTACGGAAGTTCTACCCGAAACTTTTGGTCCACTTTCGAAAACATGAAACTTCCAAACCCTAGTTATTATCAATGATCAATGCCGTTATCAGTTATCAGTTCTTAGTTTATGAATCCTTAGTTCTTGATGACTACCTACATCTTTCTTAACAAGATCCAAACCTATCCAAACCTATCCAAACCGAAGATCTCCAAAGATGATGATGATGTGCACAACCTTCCACAACTCACGTGCACTCTCATGTCTCCCACAATCACAATTATTAACCTCGACTAAACAACGAGTCATTGCATGTGTTGCATCATGCGGACCACCCTCCTCCTCTGCCTATCATGCGTGCTGACACTACTGCTAGTACCCACACCATCAAATTCCCTTTCCCTCAAACCACCATCCCCATCCCATGTCACCACCACCGCCACCAATACCAATACCAAACCACAAGCCATCATCATCGGAGCCGGACCCGTCGGCATCGCCACCGCCCTCGTCCTCGCCTCCCCCCGCCACAATTACAATGTCCTCCTCCTCGAATCCTCTCCCGAAACCACAAGCCAAAGCAAATACGACCCCACCAAAGCATTTCTTTACAATGTCAATTCGCGGGGACAGGAATTGACAAGACAGTTTCCAAATATGCAACGAAAGTTGGAAGAGAGGAGCGTGGCTAGCAAGGGAGTGACAAATACGACGATTACGATTGTTCCTGCCGATCCGGAGGAGGATATTCCTGGAAAAGAGGGGGCGATGGTGGGAGTTTCGAACGGCGTTAGTGATGATGACAATGACGATGACGATGACGACCAGACGAAAGAGAAGGATGGCACCACCAATAATGCAAGTTCTGGCAATAATAATGGCATGCAGTCCGAAAAGGCGGTAGGAGTTGGATATTGGATTCCTCGTCATGAAATGGTGAAACTCATGGTAGAATGCATGGAGGAGCACAATGAAAAAGGAGACGGAGGGAAAATTACATTCCTGACGGGGCAGGAATGCATTTCCGTGATGCCAGTGAAACGAACGGACAATATTGTTGATCATGATGCTGGCGGTATTTCGGTCACCACAACCACCGCCGCCACCAATGGCGATAGTAACAAGACGCAACAACAATATTATGCAACACTCGTCATTGGCGCCGATGGGATGAATTCCAAAGTTCGCGAATGTCTCGCCTCGCAATCTACACAAACATCATCATCGTCATCATCATGGTCCAACAAATCCCCATCGCCAAAAAAATTCCAACTCAAAAAATACACCTCCCCCGCTTCCCATTTACGAATCAAAGTATTGCAACTCCCGCCTCAATTCGAAATTCCCAATGCCCATGGCAAACCTCCCTTGAAAACAACCGGCGAGGACCTCTACGCCATTCGCTCCATCAATACCGGCCCGCTCAACTATCTCTCGTTGGGATTATTGCCCATGAGAGACAATACCGCCGTACGACCCACGAACATTGTCACGAGACCGGATCACGAAGTGTGGAAGATTCGAGATGGGAATGCCATGCGGGAGTATTTTCAAAAATCCTTTCCTCGAATGAATTTCTCAAACAATGATGGTGGTGGTGGTGGATTGATAACGTCCCAGGAATGGGATCGATTTGCCAAAGCGGAGGGGACGCGTTTTCCATTTTGTCAATACAGCGAGGGTATGGCCGCGTGGGACGAAGATGGGACGAGTGGCGTCGCACTCGTGGGGGATGCGATACATGCCTTTCCACCGGATATCGGACAGGGTGTCAATGCGGGATTGATGGATGTGGTTTGTTTGGATCGGGCGCTTTGTGGGTTGGATACCGTGACGGGAAAGGAGATTGCAACTGCTGCTGCTACTGCAACTGCAACTGCAACAAGGGGGAATCATTCGCAAAAGGAGCCGCCGGTATTGCAATCCAATCTAGCCCGATATCAAAAGCAACATGCACCCGAAATAGCCGCATTGATACGCGTGGCGAGGTTTGGTTCTCCCTATCAATACAAGCAGCCGCATCGCATTGATCGCCTACGACGGAATCTATGGTTGGCCAATGTTGCGTTTCGTTTGCTTTTGAACAAGATGACATTTGGGTTGATACAGAAACCTTGTATTATGTTGACTCAAATGCCGGAACTCACGTTTCGGCAGGTGATGCGTAGGGCTGACTTGACAACGGCATTGTTTAAGGCCATTATTGTGGGAGTTTTGGGGGTTTGGATTCGACAGCGATTTGGGTTTGGTTTCTTGTCAATGGGATTGAAGTAAATGAAGTAAAATCATGTTTTGCAACATTTTTAATTGTAGTAACATGATTTGATATCATGCCTTGCTTATAATTAGTCTCACTCCATCATCCCTGAGAAATAATCCAAAATGAATGATTCACTTTTCTGGCAGCATCAATGTAGAAGTATTTAAGGCAACGGAACCAGACTTATTGTTATTGACGGACGTAATCAACTTTATTGAAAGAATGACCCAGCAAGGTATGGCATTACTCATCAATCTATCATCTTTAAAATTGAAAAATCCAGGTTGGCTGAGGATGGCAATTAATAAAAGAACATGCGTTCGATGATTTTGCAATTTGGGTTGGTTTTGCATTTTTTTCGTTAAAGAGACAAGTATAATTAAATTCATTTTTTCTCTACAATTCAAATTATTGACACAATAGTCCGATGACGAGTCCGATGCCAAGTGCAATGCCAAGTGCAATGTTGAGTCTGATGACGAGTCAGATGGACCTACGAGATGAATCTGTGAGTTTATTTTGCGTTTGGTTTTGTATTATTTTTCATTAAAGAGAAAAGCAGTATAATTAAATTCATTTTTTCTCTACAATTCAAATTATTGGCACAATAGTCTGTAGTCTGATGATGAGTCTGATGACGAGTCTGATGATGAGTCCAATGGCAAGTCCAATGATGATTCTGGTGCTGATGACAGGTCTAAGAATGGTGACAAGTCTACTGACAATTCAGAGGGTTGTAGAAACAATTATGTTCTTTCAATTGGATTAGCAAAAGCCGGGTTTGAAAAAATGGCAAAACAAAGTGCGGTATGAGTTGAATATTGATCGATTCAAAGCATTCTACGGAGTAGGTCCCAAAATAGTGCGAATTATTTTTGATGATATCCGTGGTGATGAATTTCCACAAGCAAAGCTCAAAGATATTTTGTTGGCTTTTAATTGGTTAAAGCTCTATGATACTGAGCATGTGCTTGCTAGGAGATGGGGTTATTGCAAGGACAATATCCGATGCAAGGTGAAAGAGTATGTAAGGAGAATCCAGTTTCTCAAGCACAAAAAGATTGTTTTTGGTGGTTTTGATGAGAATGAGGTTTTCATAGTCTCTGTTGATGGCGTGAACTTCAGGACACAGGAATTTAGGCTTGATCCAAGTTCCAAATGGTATGACCATAAAACCAATAGTGCTGGATTAACATATGAACTAGCTCTTGCTATTCGTCGCCAGGCTCTTGTCTGGATAAATGGCCCCTTTCCTGCGGGAGCAAAAAATGACGGCTCAATTTTTGAACAAAAAAGATGAAAATTGACAAATGGGATAAATCTTCACTGTATTTCAAGATGCCACCAAATACAAGAGCTGTTGCTGACTCTAGATATGCTTGTGTGTCAAAAGTTACGAGTACATACCGAAAGCATTCCAAGAGTTTGAAGAAATTCTTGACGAGGGCAAAGCAAAGGCAGGAGTCTTTCCACATGAAGATCAAGTCTTTTCATATATTGGAGGATTGTTTTTGTCATGGAACATCAACCAAGAATAAAATTGATTTGCACAAGATGTGTGTTGAGGCTGCTTGTGTGATTGCGCAATATGACATTGAAAGCGGCAACCCTATTTTTGAGACATGCTATTTAAAATAACTATGTGTTGATGATTTGTTCTTTAGTTTTATTTATTCTATTACTTTAATTGTTGCATTATGCAAATAACTTCTTGATAATGCATATTTTTTTATGCAATTTCTAATTTGCAGTGTTGGGTGTAGGTCGTTGGTTGTTTCTGTGTTGGGAGTGACTGGCTCTATTTTTGTTTTGTATATTTTTCTGTTTTCTTTTGCACAGCTATTTGGTTAATTGTTGTATTGTTTGTGGGAGGGAATGGTGGCCGCTTTTGCCACTGCTCCATTCCCTGGATTATTGGTTGTTGGAAGTGGTTGGATTCTTCATGTTGCCTTGTAGTGGTGCAGACAAAGTGGGCGGGGTACGCAGAAGAGAGCAGAGGCTGCTCTTGCAGATTGGGTTGGAGCAAGCAAGGGGGGAGGCATTGGCTGGGTGTAGGAGGATATGTTAGCGCATGCTGGTTGCAGAGCAAAGTGAATATACTGAAGGATGGCAGCAGAAAACCAAGCAACTGAAGGAGATGTTATTGCTCGCATTGTGTCTGTTTGGAGCAAGCAAGAAGGGCAAGGGCATGGCCAGGGCAGACGGAGCCAAGGGGAGCGGGCGCTGCCAAACAAGACGGCATCGTACGGATTCAGAGCGAAGGATTTTTTTGCTGTGGCTGTGGCAGATAGTGGGTGTGCGGAGGCAGGAGCAAGCGGAGCGGCGAGTGACTGTTGTTGTTGTGTTGCTGATGTTGTCCGTGTGTTGGTGTTGGTCATGTTTTCTATCGCCAAAGTTCACTACTTCGTTTTTTGAAATAGTGAAGTTCACTACTTCGTTTTTTGAAGTAGTGACTCCTCACTACTTCGTTTTTTGAAGTAGTGAACTCATCCATGACTAAAAAAATATGTATGAGTTCCGACTCTCTGAAAATATTTTTAGTATTTACTACATGGATATGGTACGTATGTACGTTTGGACGCCCTTTGTGTGCAGCGGCCAGACGCTGAAACTATTCGAGTCAAAAAAAGAAGTGTTTTCAGTCCCACCGTCGCCCGTCACCATGAGCACTTGTGGATACCAAGCGCGCCAAAAATTAATGGTGTCCTGAGGACCGTTGATTGTGTCTGTTTTTGATGGCTTCGTGTCATTCGCCAACAACCATGAATATGATGATCCACCATCGCTTGATCTATATCTTGCTCCACCGACCGTCTCATTTATTATTTCAACGAACGAATGAATGACAAGGCAAAATCGCATTCCCAATTAATCCTCATCCAATACTACTAGGTAGCAACAGCAAAGAGAAACTTCGAATAATAATAATAATACAATCAACAAATAAATAATAATCATGAGCAACATAATCCACTACTACCGAAAAACCGAACCCCCCCACTCCCTCCTCCCCTCCATCAAAGAACAACTCGGCACCTCCGTCAAGAATCTCACCTCCGTCGAAACCGAAACCTGTTTCAATGTCCAACTCGAAAATGGCACGACTTTGGATGCCACCGCCACGGAACGATTGGAGTGGCTGTTGAGAGAGACGTTTGATCACGATGGATTGGCGTTGGAGAAGAGCGCCTTTTCTTCGGATGGCAGCAGCAGCAGCAATGGCAGCAGTGGCAGTGCGATCGTCATGGAGTTCGGTCCCCGCATGACCTTCACATCCGCCTTTTCCTCCAACGCCACCTCCATCTGCCACGCGTGCGGCCTCGCTCAAATCTCTCGTCTCGAACGATCGAAGCGTTTTCGTTTCCATTTCTCCTCGGGAGATGAGGAGGATGTCGATGAAACGGTGGTGGCATTCTTGAAGAAAATGCTGCACGATCGCATGACGGAGGAGGAATACGGCGCGCCCATTGCGTCGTTTGAAAGTGGGGCGGAGACGTTGCCGGTGGTGAGGGTGCCGATTATGGAGGAGGGGAGGAGCGCGTTGGAGAAGATTAATGGGGAGAGGGGTTTGGGGTTTGATGACTTTGATTTGGATTTTTATACGGAGTTGTTCAAGGTTAGTTTGATTCATTGACTGTTTGTTTGTTGTTAGGTTGTTTGTTTCTTTGTTTGTTTGTTTATGTTGTCAGTCAGTTAGTTTGTATTGTTGGTCTGTTGATCGTTGCATCTTGATGGAGTGGTCAGTTGAAACAGTCCATCAATCCACAATTCCGCTTTTCCAACCTATTCACCTAACTCACCACACACTCAAAACACACACACACACATATATATGATACACAATCCCACAGGAGAAACTGGGCAGAAACCCCACCGACGTCGAATGCTTCGACATGGGCCAATCCAACTCCGAACACTCCCGCCACTGGTACTTCTCCGGCAAAATGATCATCGACTCGATCGAAAAACCCCACACCCTCTTCCAAATGGTCAAAGCCACCATGCCCAAAGACAAACCCAACAATTCCATCATTGCCTTTCACGACAACTCCTCCTCCATTCGAGGATACACCGTCAATGCACTCACCCCTTCCACCGTCAGCAGCGCGGGAAAGATGGAGGTGGCGGAGAAGGTATTGCACCCGATACTCACCGCGGAGACTCACAATTTTCCGAGCGCCGTGGCTCCGTTCCCGGGAGCGGAGACCGGTACGGGGGGTCGATTGAGGGATGTCATGGCCACGGGGAGGGGAGCCTATGCGGTCGCGGGTATTTCGGCGTATTGCGTTGGTAATTTGCACGTTCCGGGGTATGTCCTTCCGTGGGAGGATAAGGAATTCATTTATCCTTCGAATTTGGCGTCTCCCTTGGAGATCGAGATGGAGGCGAGCGACGGAGCGAGCGATTATGGGAACAAGTTTGGAGAGCCGGTGATTCATGGCTTTACGAGGAGTTTTGGAATGAGGGTCCCGGGAGGAGAGAGGTTCGAGTGGGTGAAACCCATTATGTTTACGGCGGGAGTGGGAGCGATGGATGGGAGGCATACGGTCAAGGGAGAGCCGGAGAAGGGAATGCTGGTGGTGAAGATCGGGGGACCGTGTTATAGGATTGGGATTGGGGGTGGTGCGGCGAGTTCGAGGGTGCAGTCGTCGGAGAACGCGGCGTTGGATTTTGATGCCGTGCAGAGGGGGGATGCGGAGATGGAGAATAGGATGAATCGATTGATGAGGGCTTGTTGTGATTTGGGGGAGAATAATCCGATTGTGAGTGTGCATGATCAGGGTGCGGGAGGGAATGGAAATGTGTTGAAGGAGATTGTGGAGCCGGCGGGTGCGGAGTATGATATTCGTAAGGTATGTGGTATAATTTGCATTTTTGTAGTGATGCATTTGTGTGTGTTTGGATTGGCATTTCGTTTTCTCATCGTTCATGCCTTTTTCTTGCACATCATGTAAAGGTGTATGTCGGTGACAACACTCTCTCCGTCCTAGAAATCTGGGGAGCCGAATACCAAGAAAACAACGCCCTTCTCATCCGTCCCGAATCCGAGGCCGCCTTCAAGGAAATTGCCGAACGTGAAAACTGCCCCATGCGAGTCCTTGGATGCGTCACTGGTGACGGAAGAGTGGTGGTCCATGACTCGGCCGATGGATCGACTCCGGTGGATTTGCCCCTCGAGCTTGTTCTTGGGAAGATGCCACAGAAAACATTTACGGATTCTCATGGAGAGAGTAAGCTTGAGCCATTGGTGCTTCCGGAGGGTACGACTGTGAAGGATGTTTGTGATCGTGTTCTTCGCTTGCTTTCGGTTGGGTCGAAGCGTTTCCTTGTGCACAAGGTGAGTTGTTTGTACAAGAGACAATCTTTCTTTTTTCGAATGTTTTGGCAAGAAGAACTCAAAAATTTACCTTGGTGTTCAATACGACTAGGTCGATCGTTCGGTTACTGGGTTAATTGCCCAGCAGCAATGCGTCGGTCCACTTCAGCTTCCTCTTGCCAACCTTGGCATCACTGCTCACACTCACTTTGGCATCACTGGAACGGCAGTTGCATGCGGAGAACAACCCATTAAGGGTCTTGTCAACTCAGCTGCCATGGCCCGAATGACTGTTGCCGAAGCCATGACCAACCTCATGTGGGCCAAGATTTCCAGCATTGAGGATATCAAGGCCAGTGGAAATTGGATGTATGCGGCCAAGCTTCCTGGAGAGGGAGCTAAAATGTATGACGCTTGTGAGGCATTGCGTGATGCCCTCCTTGTTCTTGGAGCTGGAATTGACGGCGGTAAAGATTCGCTTTCAATGGCAGCACAGTGTGGAGATGAGGTGGTGAAGGCTCCTGGTGAATTGACCCTCACCTGCTATGTGACCTGCCCTGATGTTACCAAGACTGTTACACCAGACTTGAAGTGCCCCGCACGTTGTGGATCCAAATCAACCCTGTTGTTTGTTGACTTGGGAGGTGGTAAGGCTCGCATGGGTGGTTCGTCGATTGCTCAGACATACAATCAAATCGGAGATGAAAGTCCAGATGTCGAAGATTTTGGCGTGTTGAAGAATGCCTTCCTCGTGGTTCAGGATTTGATTGAAACTAGGACAATCCTTGCTGGTCATGACCGTTCGGATGGAGGTTTGGCAGTTGTTTTGATGGAGATGGCTTTTGCAGGAAACTGCTCCATTAATATTGTTGTCCCAGAGACATGTGAAGGTGCCGGTGAGATTGGCACTTTGTTCAACGAAGAAGCTGGAATTGTGCTTGAGGTTGCAGATGGTGACGTTAAGTCTGTCTTGGAAGCATTTGCCGCCAAGAGTGTGCCATGCATTGAAATTGGTACAGCCTCTGCTGGTGGCGACTCCATCAAGATTGCAATTGGATCTTCGGTTCCTTGTGTTGACGAAAAGATGACTGCCCTTCGTGATCTTTGGGAGGAAACCAGCTTCCGTTTGGAGCACCGCCAGAGAAATCCTGAGTGTGTCGTGCAAGAGGAAGCTGGCTTGAAGTTGCGCAAATCACCTGAGTGGAAATTGACTTACACTCCTGAGCCGACGGATGCTGCCATCATGAATGCACCAGAGAAGCATAAGGTTGCCATCATTCGCCAGGAGGGAAGCAATGGAGATAGGGAGATGCTTTCTGCGTTCTTATCTGCTGGATTTGAGTCATGGGATATTACTGTCAGTGACTTGGTACATGGACGAGTGTCTTTGGACGATTTCCGGGGAATCGTCTTTGTTGGTGGTTTTTCATACGCGGACGTTCTTGACAGTGGCAAGGGCTGGGCTGGTGTTATCAAATTCAATGAAAATGTGTTCCAGCAGTTCCAAGCCTTCAAGGCGAGAAAAGATACTTTCAGTTTGGGAGTTTGCAACGGTTGTCAACTCATGGCCCTTCTTGGATGGATTCCAAGCAGTGAGGGTCTTCCCGAGGACAGACAACCACGCCTTCTTGAAAATGACAGTGGCAAGTTTGAAAGTCGATTCTCCAGTGTTAAGATTGTTGAAAGTTCTGCAATTTTGTTCAAGGTATGTGGTATATAACGTTCTTTGTTCCATGATTTTATTGTTAAGCATTCTTTCTCTCACAAATCAATCAACTAACACACTTGAAATTCTATCAATAGGGCATGGAGGGTTCATCACTTGGGGTATGGGTTGCCCACGGTGAAGGTCGCTTTCATTTCCCTGACAAGGCTGTCCATGATAATGTTATATCATCTAATCTTGCACCACTTCGCTACGTCAATGATTCCAACGAAATCACTCAGGAGTATCCCTTCAATCCTAACGGAAGCCCTGATGGTATGGCAGCATTATGCTCGGAAGATGGCCGACATCTTGCCATGATGCCTCACCCTGAACGTGTATTCACTACTTGGCAATGGCCTTGGATGCCGGAGGAATGGAGCGATTACAAAGTTGGTCCATGGTTGAAAATGTTCCAAAATGCCAGGGAATTTTGTGACAATCAATAAACATACATTATTAGGGTGACGAGTTGAATGACGAGAAGGGTTTTGGGTTTGGTTGATAATGACAGCCAATCAATACATATGCGGCTAGTTTGGTACTAAGAATAATATTTAATTGAATCATACTCCTACTATTTTGTTGTGGCGAATGTGTAATAACACAGAAGTCTGCAGCTTAAGAATGCCCTGACAAGCCATTGGACTTGTGCAATAGAACCCACAAACTCTTCGCACTCCTAGCCGTTTCCTTGGATCCAGGACCAAAGTGCTCCTGTCGAATGCGCAAGCTCTCTTCCAAAGATGTCATGGCCATGTATCTGTAATCATCACCCATGCCGCCCATTACAACACCCATAAGGTTAAGTGTGGTTGCCACATCAGGATGATTCTCTCCAAGAAGTTTTTCCTGGAAGGAGAGAGTCTGGTTCAAGTTTTTAAGCGCTTCGTGATTATTTCCTTGTTGAATGTGCATGATGGATGTTTTTTTCATTTTTTGAATGACTGACAAGCCTTCCTTCTTCTTGCAACAATAGACTTCTGGGTCGACATTATCCTTCAAGGTCCCCATGGACTTTTTACTTTTCAGACTGCCTTTGAGCGAGGCTGTTATGCCCTTCTGAAGTCTATCAGAGTCAGACAAGGTGTCATCAATGAAAACACTTGATCTCCTCCGCCACAAGTGAGTCAAGACATTACGTCTTGAGGATGCGCCAGAGGAAGGATTGGCCAATTTTGATGTTGTTGGAGAGCTTGATGCAATATTTTTCAGATTGGTTAGATAAACTCGCGATTGCGCTTTGTTCACTTCAGAATGCCCTTGATTTCCTGTCATCTTAAATCAATTATAAATAAATTGATATACTGCCAAACGACAACGAAGCAACGATGCGTGTTTGGAGTATCGTATTCTTAATTTTGTGAGAGGAAATCTGGTGTTTTATTTTTGTGAGATGCGAGTTTACGATTTGAGTTCTGATGTCGGAGGGAAAAACAGATCCGCGCGAGACCTCGTACCTAATGTACTTATTCCTACGTACCTTTTGTAAGATCTACTCAAGATACATCACGAGTGAACATGTAATTCGAACGATGTTGGTCGTGCAGCTATCTTGTTGTATCTTGGTCTTGATCCCTACGAACCTCTACGAACTCACACGAGCACTTTTCGACTCTTGCTCCTCTACAGAGAGAGCTAGAGAGAGTCTGAAAGAGTATATTTTTATTATCTGGATTACTATGTCAGCAGAATGTGCCTTCCTGATCATTGAATATAATTCTCACCCGTGTCGCGATCTTCTATGAAGTTCTTGGATTGAATGTTCGGGAAATGATTGTGTCGTTTCGGTGGGTAAATTCATTGTGTTTATGTGTTTAGACGTCGTTGCGGTTTTCTTTGGGTTCAGATATCAGATATCTATGTACCTTGGCTTGATCTCAACAATCCAACATGAGCACTTTTCGATTCTTGCCCTATCGAGAGAGTATGGAAGAGTACAATAAATATTATTATCTGGTTTAATGCTGTCAGCAGATTGTGACTTGCATATCATTAATACATGTATTATTCTTCTTTGGCGAAACAAAATGAATTCTATTGATACATGCATCTTTGGTTTAGAATTTTTACTCGTGTCGCGATCTTCTAATACGAAGTTCTTGGATTAAGTGTTCGGCAAATGCCTATGCATCAATTGTGCAGTTCAATGGGCAAATGTGTTCTATTTTATATTTTTAGCCGTCGTTGCAGTCTTTTATGGACTTCTTGTCGAGATTTCATTGGACAAATATTATTATACATTAATACTGTAGATAGTAAGCTTTTGGCTCAAAACACTTGACTATCTTCAAGATAGTAAATAGCGTAGACGACAGGGTGATTTTCTAATCAAACTGAAATGTCAGATGTATTGTAGGGCCCTCTTCATTGCTCAATCTAGTTAGCATACAATTAGTAAGCAAAGCATGTGCATCTTTTTCCGACTGCTTTTTCGATAAATTATTTTGCTTTGCATGCATAACTCATAGGATCGGAAGCAATTTGCAAATATGCATCGTAGTTTATACTATTCATTGAGCGGGAATATACATAAGCCTAAAATGCATGTTTATAAACCACGCCGAGAGATTGATAAGGTCTATAACCTAATGATTGCCCGAAAGGAAAATAACATTCCAAAAATGCTTGAAAATCCCAATCCCAATCCTAAAATAACCTTCTAAAAAAGTATAATTCCAACCCCAAACACTCACTTTCATCATCTACCATCATCATCATCGCAATCCTCCAACTACTACTGCTCCTGCTTCTTCATCTTTTGCTGCACAAACTCATACGTCACAAAAAAGATACAAACGCTCGGAGCAATATATCCCACTCGCGGAACCACTCCCGCAAACAAACCAGCCACGCCCTCGTCCCTCACAATTTTCGACGCACATGCCACGACCGATCCACCGTAGGCATTGGTAACATCCGTCATCATTAATGTTTTGATACGATCGAGTGGATTGGTAATTGCCGCGGAGAAGGATCCGGCGGCGGCGCCGCAGATGGCGGCTTCGAGGGAGGAGAGTGCGATGGGTTCGTTGTTGTCTTTTGAGGCGGAATTGTTGCGTTGTTTGGTGCGAAGATAGATGCTTTTTGTGATTTCGAATGTGGTTAGCTGGGCTACACGGAATGGGACATCGCTGTAGTAGTGTATAGATGATTATATACATTGAAGGATGCAATTGCAAGATTGTAAATATACATTTGTCAGCAATGAATCATTGGTTTGAGTTTGTATTTCAACTCAAACTCATGAAATAGTAAAACACAAAATCACCATGTATTCACAATAAGAAAATAATGCCAATGACAACACAACGATGCATTATCTTTTCTCACCGAGCCAATCCTCCCGTAAACCCCTGAGAAAATCCACCCAAACCATTCTTCTTCCAAATTCCCTTAATCGCCTCGCTCATAGTCGGATATATCCCCGCCTGCAATTGTTGTTTCATCACCTCCGATGGACATAGCCATCCGCTTCCGGTAACATCCCCCATGATGGCGGCAAGTGCATAAATGAAGGCGGGTTTGGTTTGTGGGAATTTTTTGAGGAGGGCTTGTTTGTAGATTTCGTAGGAGCCAAAGGTTAATACTCTTTTCGTGGTTGTATATAATTTTGTTATCGAGGATGCGAAAAAAATGGATGAATGAGTGAATTCAATATATATTTGTAAAATGATATGAGACGATAATGATCCATGGTATACTAGTAATAGTAATAATAGTAATAACAACAATAACAAGAAACAACAAGAAACAATACAATCTAATAATAAAAAATCTCACCCATACGGAACCTGCCCCACCAAACTCCCCGAAACCCCACTATAAAGACCCTTCACGCGAAACGCATCCCCCTGTTTCATTTGCATCCGCGTCTTGATCGTATCGACGGGATACATTCCAAAAATGGACACGGCGCGAGCGGCGGCGGCGGCGGCGAGGTGGGATTTGGCATTGATGATGGTGTTGATGAAGGATTGGAGGAGTTGGGATGCTGTATTGGCACTGCCGGTAGAGATTGTTGGTGTGGTGGTGGCTTGTTTTTTGGCTCCTCCGCGTGGGATTCGTGCGAGGAGGTTGGTGGTGGTGGTGGTTGTCGTTGTGGTGGTGGTGGTGGGTAGGAGTGCCGATGTGGAGGCGGTTGCGGTGGGACGTTTTAGGGGGTGGATTGTTGGACATACTAGTTGCGTGGATGTGGATGGATGAATGAGGAGGGATGTCGATAGGAGGAAGAGGGAAAGGAGAGATATTAGGGAACCCTTTTGGGTTCGGGGGTGGGAGGAAGAGTTCATTGTCGAAGATTTTTGTGTTGATTGTTGTTGTTAGATACCAGATATGTTGTAGTAGTAGTACCTACGATGGTTTGTTTGTGGTCTCTCGGCGTTTTGAGTTCAGAGTTTGCGATTATAATAATATTATCTCTTGCGATGTTGATTTTTCTTGACGTCAAAAGATACGGGCGAGACGGACAGGCGACGCTGACGTACCTACTACACCCGTATCGTACAATAATACGATAATACCCAGCCAGGAAGTCGGCATTTTTTTGTGTGACTGTGTGACCAATGTGACGCAGAAAGTTGAAAGCGAGAAAAAGAAGCATTAATTTGTTGTTTCATCGACTCAATAAATAAACGAACATCACCAATAACATCATCACAAAGAACTCATAACATCAAACAACTCAACATTGGCCAAGGCTCTACTACACAATGGCATCCGATAGTAGTACAATACCAACAGCGTCGCGCCATTGGGCCTTGGTATTGCCAAAGATAATGCTAGCGCTCGCACTTCTCATCAGCCGCAGCAGCAACAAATTCGGCGCCGATGCATTTTCTCCGAACGTCATGACACGGCCATCATTCAACTCTATTGATACACCATCATCATTGTCTTTTTCCATCAATCGACAAATAATGAATATTCCAACAGTGGCATCGGCCAGTAAAAGAAGTCATTGTTCGTCAAACTTATTTGCAGAAGGATCCAACGACAACAACAACAACAGCATCAATAAACAAGAGAAAGAATCCGAAAACAAAACACCTCCCCCCGCAGCAGCAGTAGAAGTAACCCCCGAAACAATCGCCGAAATGATCGAAGTATCCTTCCTCCAATCCTGCCTCCAACTCTCCCAAGGATACGTCGACGTACTCAAATTATTCATCGTCGCCGTCCAAGCGGGATACGAACGCCAATTGCCATTCGAAACGGTGGTTCAATTGGTGGAGGATTGTCCCGTAAATTCGGCGGGGAGGGAGTTGATGAAGGAAGAGAAGGAGTTGAGGAGGGAGTGGATGATGGTGGTTTATGAAATGTTGAGAAATTTTGAATCCGGTGGCACTGCTGCTGCAGCAACGACTGTTGTTTCGATGGAAGGATCAGCATCATCATCATCGTCGGAGGAGGAGAGGGTAGCGCAAGTAGTATCCGCCATGCTTTCCATTCAACAAGAATTGAAATCGGAGGAGGTATCATCGGGGGGTGTCAAGGATGCGATTGTGGCACTTTCCAATCTGACAGTGGAACAAGCCATACAGAGGAGTAGTGATCTCTCGCAATTTAATGATTCGTTATTGGCAAGTGGTGATTCAATGGGAAAGGCATTTTTGACAAATGATTTAAGATTGGCGTTATTGACATGTAGGGTTATGGAGGAAGAGAAGGATTGTTTGGAAGGTAGCAGTGGCGGTAGTAGTAGAGGCATTGGAACGAATGGGGAGGGGGAGGTTGTTCCTCGTCCTCCAATTCCCGGGACTTGAGAGTTTTTCATTTAATGGAGCTACTATTTCAAAATGATATAAAAATAACTATTTCAATTATTTGTATTGTGCACAGTATGTCATTATCTAAATAGGATCAAAAATAGATTGATGTCACATGGGAATCCTCATTACTGCCTATGCACGATGAAAATAATGATCCTAATGTGGCGATCAAAGTATAAAATGAATAGTAAGATATAATAGTAGCTGGAATATAGAATGAGAAACCATTGGCATTGATCTTCCAGTTTTTGAAAGAAGACCCATCGTCATTGCATGTGCAGTCACACTGTGAGGCAGACAATATACCTGTTCCGTTGAATTATGCTAATAAGGTTGGCAATTCAGTCCCTAGCCACCACACAGCGAGACAGTGGCCAGAAGAATTAAAGAGTTGTATTACCTATTATTTTATGACATGAATTTAGATCACTTGATAATGAGTTCTAATGTAGGATCTATTGGTTTTTCACTGTTATAATGCTTGATACTAGTTAACTATGATTTTTACTGAAAAAGCATGCTTGTTTTTTTGTGGCATTTTAAGCAAACAATATATTTTTTCTTACAAAAAAATGAATTCATTCTTTTGTTGTGACCATTCGTCATCTGTGTGGAATTTATGTAGGTATACAAGGTATTACTTAATGTATTACGAACATATTGCGAACAAAATTTGGTGGTGCTCCTTCAAGGAATACTTTTTAAAGTGTGATATTTTTGTCTACTAATAAGGCACATCAGCGTAGTTAGCGATAAAGACAACATGATGTATTAAGGGCAACACGTTTATTTTGGAACTGGAACAAGATATATCTTAAAATGTGCTTGCTCAACACAATAACAATAGAAGATACACATATCACACAGCAAGCTGTTTTCTTGGTACTTCCTATGCCTATGGTTTCAGACAGATTTAGCCCACATATCACTTCACGGAGACTTCTTCATATCTAGACAAGTTGGAATTGTTGACGGTTGTTCTGGTGCTGAAAAGTGTGCTTTTTTACCTTTGACTTTGAGCAGCAGCTTCCACATATGAAGTGTTCCAAGCTTGAAATTAATTACAGAAAAGTGCACATACAAGTCTGTACAAATGTCAGTCTGGGGTTCCCACCTTCTTCTAACTCATAGTAGAAAAGAAGAGAAGTGAAAAGCTGCTTATTTGGATCCTTTAGGAATTCTCAATGCTGGATTGAATCTTCAATAAGATGATAATATTATGAAGTAAAACATAGTAAAATGATGTTGGGTAGTATCGGTTGCCATATATGTGATCTAAGTAGTAGTCATTTACATGGTATCCACCACCCACACAAATATTTTCTACCACAAGGAAGAATTGGCAACTCAGCAAGCTGAGCATTGTGGTACATACCAGGATTTGTTTTCATAACAATACCAACCAAAAAAGAGAAGCAACATCAGTGTCTGCCGCTGGGAGTTGGAATTACTAGTGTTTAACCATGTCAGTGTGGGTTTCCAGTACATCATTAATAGTAAAGTCAGTTGTCATTTCAATTATTCAGGTCGTCACTCCAAATAATATATGGATGTGTTTCCTCAGTTTGAATGGTGTTTCTCTTAAGAACCACCGTTGCACTACAATGACAGGTGTTTTGACACATCATTATAACATAAACCATCATTTCTAGTTGTTGGTCTCAACCATCATTTCAATTAGGTTTATATCCATGTTGTTGTTGTTGGTTGTCGGTCTCAAACATCATTTCAATTAGTACATTGTCCACCCATTGCTGTTGAGATTTTCAATTAAGATATGAGATATGAGAATTCCTTCATGTTGTGTTTTTCTTTTTATTATCTTCTGTTGCTGATGCTCATGGACCTTTGTTGATTTTTGCATTTTTAGATCAGAAAATACCATGTATTATGTGTTTTTGATTATTGATTGTAGTTTATCTTATTCTTATTTTTCCAATTGATTAAACTTGTTCAACTTGGTCTCAGAGAGGACTACAAGGATAATGGTGGAAATGTTCTTCTTTTACCAAAAAATCCTATAATATATAATTAGTTAATTAAGTAATTAAATAATACAACAGAATAATTGCTGGAGTAAATAGTACTCCCAATAAACAAATAAATTGATTGTTTGAATATTAGTAATAATACACATTACACATACCTCCATTTACAAATAATGTTTTACATTACATTGCTGCTGTGGGGAGACGGATGACTGGCATGATAAATGATGGCGACATCAAACAGGAGAAATTGAGGTTGATTGTTATTATTTCTGTTGTCGTTGATTGTCGGGTTTGGCTGTTCTCATACTGTTGCACTCATGATTGAGGTTATTGTTGAGTCTCTTTGTTGCACATGCCCTTTTGGAGAAAGTACAAAATTGTTGAGAAAAAACTTGTTATGATTATTATTCTCATTGTTTTTGTTGTGGTGTTTATTGTTCATTGTTCTTAATTTTTGTTGTTTATTGTGCATTGTTGATTTTGTTTTTTGATCATTATCTTACTATTAATGTTGTTAATTAATGTTGTTATCATTGCTGTCCAATCTTTAGTCTTCTTATTGGTTGTTGCATGATTTTATTGTGCGCAGTAACATCGGTTTCAGAGTGTTGATGGTGGTGGTGAAAAAACTACAGTTGGAGTTGGGTTGTGTTGGTTGTTGGTGGGTTTGACGTTGCGCCCTTCGTTGGTAGGTTTGACGTTACTATTGGGATGGTTGAACCGATGGTACTGGAATGAGTACAATGTCTATCCCAGCCATCTTATGTTAGGACTGTGGCACTGGGGGAAGATTGTGTGACATGCTGCACGAAGACGACAAGGATGATGCAAACAATGTGAACGGGGGAAACGGCAAAGTGTGGTGGATAACAGAGCGTGGAGGCACCATAGATGATCAACTTACCCTGCCTCCAATTATGATTGGAGGTCTAGGGAGTGGATTGGTTATGGTGGTTGAGGGATCAAAAAGCAATGCTGTTTCTGTTTGAATATTTCTTATTTTAATTTTATACTACGGTGAGAAAAGTGCCATGTGTATCTAATTCGAGGATAAGTCTTGATTTTGTTGTCTTTGGCAATAGATATAATAATTTCTATGATTCAAGGAGCACGTACAGCTAGCAGAAAGAACCTACATTTACCTAATTTTTAAGTCTCAAGGATTTATTCAGCTGTTGAAAAGGTGTTTTTCGGGCGATGGTTGCGAAGAGTAAAGAGGGGAAAAAATCAAAATCAATATCTCATTTTCTTTATGATAATATTATTATTATCGTATCTAGGATACTCCACTATCATTTCACCATTATTTTGTGCCCCCTTGTTGCTCTGTGTCCGCCATTATAAATAATATGAGGAGGAAGGATATGAAGACGTTCACTGCACCACTATGATCTACTATGATGATGTTGTACAATACTCGCAACTGAAACTGAGATATGAAGTCGCTTCTGCAGTCTTTCGCAGATATTTTACAGATCACACCCTAGCAAAAAAATATTAGAGAAACTTCTCATTCCCCAGATAGAGACCACTCTTCAGTACTACTAGTAGGTAGATCGCGTCGAGGGTCTGGACCTGGGGAATCCAGACACGCGAGTATGCATCGTAGTATTAATTGTACACACTTTTATGTCTGTCTCATCTTCTGATCTCATCGCGGTCCCGTTTTTGAGCACTATTGTAGATGAAACATTTCTAAATATCTCTCGCTCTCTCTTTAGAGAGAGAGAGATTGAATGTTGAATTTACACTCGTGTATCTCTTATATTATCGTAAGGTATGCAGAAAAATGAAATCATGACTACTTATATGATTCTCCTAATGTAGCATTCTATCTCTCTCCAAAGATAATACAATAATTATTACTCTATCTCTAGAGAGTCTTGATATTAGTGTCCGTATTTGTCGTAAGACCAACCGTGACTGAATTTTGTCTTAATGATCCCATATTCACGATAAGTCTAGGCAGGTGCATCTCTTGGTGAATAGTGCTAAGTGCGAAAACGGCATTAGGTAGATACTCCTACGTAAGTACTATACTAAGATTATTCAAGTTGTCGCTTTGACTTGTGCTGAATGCAACAATTAGGTAGATCACAAACAGCTACTCCTACGCTATCTCTAGAGAAGGATATATTTGGAGAAAATAAAAAATACAATAGTACATAGAAGTTCAATACGACCTGCAACGAAAGACAACCTCTACAACCAAGCGAAGCAAGGAACCCCTACTATGGTACCTGCCTGCCTTGCCGACAACCGCAGCGACAAACGACAGCACACAGGGAAAACGAACCTCAAGGCAAGGGAGAGCGAGAGTGAGGACATAAAAAATTCAAAATTGAAATTAGTTTTCTGTCGCAATAACCTCTCTCCCTGCTCCTGCCTGACATATAATAATATATAGATCGACCACAATAATACAATCATGACAACCTCCACTTCCACCCTCCCCCCCCAGCAACATTACCAAAGTCTCGAATCCACCGCCCACCACCAATCATCTCCCGCCATGCTCTCCCAATCCTTCGTTTCCTCCTTGCAAAAGCAGCACCCACAGGATACATCATTGCAACCAACCGATAGTACCCATCAACCTAGCACCATCAATCAAATAATTCAACCAGTCATTCCCACCGCCGAAGCCGAATCGAAATTAATCAATTTTGCATTCATGCTGGCCGCCGCACGAGAGGAGAATCAGACAGAACCCGTCGTGGGAATGTACGACGACGAGTTATCCAATTGTTTCACGAGGCATCATCACACGAATTACGCTTTGAACGGCAACCACCACGGCAGCGGCGGTGGTACTACCGGTCGAGGATTCGCTTCGCCTCCTTCCATTTCTTCGAGCTCCCTTGCCATGCACCGCAAACATTCCTCGGTCGCACAACAACAACAACAACAACAACAGCAATCATCCAACAACAGCAGCGACAACAATAAATCCCTCCAAGACCTCGCCGTCCTCAACATGGCCACCCCCTTCTACACCACCCCCGACACCTGCACCCTCACCCCCAAAACCATTCTCAAAAATATCGTCTCGGGCATGGAAGAATTGATGGAGTCGCGATTGCGCGGCACCGTTTCCCAATTGCTGTGCACCGGCGGTAGCGGCGGCGGTGGTACCAATAATAACAACGGCAATAGTAATGCCAATTCCGCCATCATGTTTCAATTGCTGAGTCCGAGTCGCACCCCCCTGAAGGTTGCCACGGTGGTGACGCGGTTCGAAACGAGCGATAATAATGGCGGAAATAATGCGAGTTCGGATGGTAATTCCTCGTCGTCGATGACGTCCGACTCCTGCGGCACCGGGGATTTAATTTCCATCCCGTTGGTATTTCGCGCTACCCTCGACATTCAAATTTTTGGCGAGGTTACCACCGTCGAGCTCACCGCGCCCGTTCGAATGTCGGGGAAATTTGATGCGGAACTTCTGCTGAATGCCGTCGATGTGACCTTCGACTGCGTCCGTCTCCTCTCCGGCATGATTTCTCATGCGCGCATCTTGGTCAAGACGGCGGTGACCAAGGCGGCGGGGTTGGCGATTCAACTTGCGGCGGCGGCGGCGGCGGCAAAGACGACCGCCGATGGTACTTGCGGTGGTGGTGGTGGTGGTAGTTTGGCCGAGACTATTACCAATGATGGTACTCTTGGCGGGTCGTCGTCGTCGTTGTTATTGGGTTGTGGATCCTCGAGCAATGCTGCTGCCACAATCGATAATGGCATTGGTGACATCTATTCGAGCACTGCAAATAATAATACTACCGACAATAACAGCGGTGGATTGACCCGATCGGGATTGGATTCCACCTTCTCCGTCGCATCCCTCGCAAGTCTGCTCTCCACCGCATCGTCAAAATCATTGGCAAGTTTGGGGGGAGTATCCTTAACGAATTTGTTTGCGAGTTGCTCTTCGTCATTGAATAGCAAGCATTTTACTCGCGGTCTTTTAGGTCATCATCATCATCATCATCGACAACCTCATCAGCATGCCAATGATACAAGAAAAAGAGACTTTCTCGCCCTCTCACGAAAACTTGGTTTGAAAAATAATAACAAAAATACCGCTACTGCTACCACGAACTCTTCTCGTCGCAGTGCCAAGAAGAATCCAACATTGGGAATAATGGCATCCAGACTCAATGGTAATACCAATGCCAATGCCACATTTGATGCCAGTCTCACTAGTACTGGTACTACTACTGCTAGCGCCACTACGAATACTGCTCCCAATGTCAATAGCGTGGTGCGATTTTGCGAAAAGGCCAGCGTCATGAAGGCTCCTTTGCCTTCGAATGTTGTGTTGCTGGGAGTTTCGAATTTACGGTATCAGCAGCAGCATGGGCGTCGGCAGTTGCCACAGCATCAAGTAGTATTAGTTGCCAATGGTGCCGCGACAGCTCGAGTGCAAGCTCATCACGTGCAACAACAGCAGCAGCAACAACAACAACAACAACAACAACAGCAGCAGCAACAACAACAACAACAAGCTGCCAACCCACCACCAAGCAACATCCACGAAGGACTCTTCTCCTGGCTCCAAGACGACAACATGTTCCTCACCGATGATAAACTCAAGGAACAAGAAGTCCTCAACGAAGAACGAGAGAGGAAACGACGCGAGGCTCCCATGCCATTGCGTTTCTTCACTGCCGCACAAGAGATGGATGGGGAGAATGCTCTCGAGGAAGTGAGCGAGGCTTTGTTTGGTAGTAGTGCTAGCGATGCCAATGGTGGCGGTGGTGGTGGTGGTACCACTACTAATCGAAAGAAGAGAAAGCTTTCAAAGCAGGTATGAGATTGTGATGCACTACTTTTTGTCTTGTGCGGGAGAGAGAGAGAGAGTTTGGGAGGTAGTCATCCGCACAATGGTGTATGTATATATTGATGATGATGGAGGAACAAAAAGGGAATACTAGTGTAACTTGCATTTTTGAATATAAATAGTAACACCATGTTTTGTTCTTTAATTTTTTAAATTATGGTGTGTGACTTTCATTTCTGGAGTGTAGAACTATGTGATCCAGCTTGTTTACTTAGTGTATTTTACACAATAAAATAGTGTTTAACTTTCGGTTATAAGTTCTTGATCGTCTGAATATATTCAGTGGGGTAACTACCTAGGACCATCAAGTTAGGGAAACCCAGCAATAGAATAGTAAAATTAAATGCATGTTACTGCAATTGCAACATGAGCACAATGAGACTATTGCCCCCCCCAACTCTCATTGCTACTTGCCCTGGTCATTTGTCAATTTGACCAGAGCACTACAGGAGCATTAGTTGCGCTCCTCCTAGACACCTTCTATTTTTGCATTTTAAGGCAGTCCCTATCCCTCGCAAGACTGATTGATTTTTTATCACATCTGTACCTGATAGATTTACAGCTTCTAATACAACAGTATCATGCACATACATGCCATGATCCTTGCGTTGGAGATCATTATCATTGTGCACCACGATTGATGACTGATTATTCCAGCTGTATAAAGGATCAAGTAAAGAAAGTAGCAAGCAAAGGGGAAAAAAATGCAACTGCAACAGAGGTGCTGGCAAAGAATGTTTAGATTGTTAATCGTTTGTGGCAATGGTACTTGTCCATCTTTAGTTTGCGTGTTTGATATGAATTCGCCTCTGTCAATTCACTCTGCCGGTGGCAAGCATCTGTGAAAAGATTCTACATAACTTTCTTTTCTGTGGTGAAGACCACTGCAAGTCCTGTGAGACAATTGGTACAAGTTTCATCAATTTTGTAAGAATGCAAGTGCTTAAATTAGAGTCTTTGTGGTTATGTGTACAATTACACTAGTTGAAATGCCTGCATCCTGCACCCATTATTATCTTAATCTCTTAGGCTGTTTCGAACATTGGTGTGTTGTGCTTGGGGAGGGACCCATATGCCCAAAAAACTGAACAAGGAAAAGTGGTATCAATACATAGTATATTAGTTCTCTTGGAGACAAGGGTAATAGTAGTAACACTAACACATATTTACAAGAACCTTCGCTGATTTCTTTTCCCTTTCTGATCAAGTGTGATCTAAACAAGACCTAGATATTGTACTACTCTGATCTAAAATGATCACCCTTATGCATCATCATGTTGGTGTTATATTTGTTTACTGGCACTGGCAAGAAATTACTCCAAAAAGGATATAGAATGGATGGTGTTTTATATAGATTTTAGAAGAACGAGAAAGATGCTGCATATTTATCAGCTCGTATCAAAACCAATTCCAATACAGTTCAAGATGTGATAACACCATAATTATAGTACAAGCATATTGATATTGATATCGATATTGTGAAATACAGACACAGAGATAGGAGAAATGGGGCAAGAAGAAGCAGAATGAGAAAAAAGGAGGTGCATTTTCATTTATATTTATTCAATCTTTTGCTTTTGGGCAATCTTGTGAGTATACATGTGCATAGTCACATACATGTATCTAGCCATGGCAATAGCTACAGCCATCATACAGCCACATCCACAGCCATTAGATAGCACTAGCATAGATAGCATTGCTGGTGCTGGTGCTGGTGCTGGTGCTGGTGCTGGAATCTTTGATCCAACATATTTTCCTTCCAGCACTTTGTCTTTGTATGCACCAACTTTTAAACATCCCATGTTCTGTTTTGGGATTGTGGATGATGATGATGATGATGGTGGTGGTGGTGGTGATGTGGGGGCTGATGCTCTGACCAAAGCAGCAGGACAGAAGTTGGGTTGAGAGATGTTGAGAAGATGATGTGAAACAAGCATTTTTTGTAATACTACTACCATATTACTACTAATTGTACAGCAGCAGCTCGAGCTGTTTTACAATTTTACCACTTAAAATTATGTATATTAGTAGTAGTAGTAGTAGTAGTAGTAGTAGTAGTAGTAGTAGTAGTAGTAGTAGTCGTAGTAGTCGTAGTCGTAGTCGTAGTAGTAGTAGTAGTAGTAGTAGTAGTAGTAGTAGTAGTAGTATCTAGTAGTATCTAGTAGTAGTGGAGGCCGATCCGTGCAGCATCTTGTTGAGCTCTCGAGGTCTTTTGAAAATTATCTCAAGTTATTTTATTTGTTTTCGGAGAAAGTTTCTCCGCGTTACGATCCAATTTTCATCCGAAATCGAAGGTAACATTATTCTTCACGAAGGAATAGTACGTCGTAACTATTTACGTAGGATATTCATACTGTAATGACGTCCCCCTTTTTTTGTCGAAAATCATCTGGCGCGTGCCAGTTTTTTTTTTGAGAAAATCATCTGGCGCGCGCCGGTTTTTTTTTACGAATTGAAATCTTTTTTTGCAATCATCACATGTCAATGTTACCCATCCAAAAAATTGGTTTTCCCCCATTGCCGCCACCGACATCGTCGTGACCAT